>PGFW01054325.1:0-17916 GCA_003123925.1 Haematobia irritans | reverse complement strand
CACTCGGCCGTAAGGAGTCACGCCATATATTCATTTTTGTTTGGAACAACATGATTACGGGCATGCTCGGCTTACAAACTTGGCCAGATCAGCTTAGATTTACTACGAGGATTCGCGAGAATAGAATGAGAATCGACACGAGTTTTTTGGAGATTATTCCTTGATTAATGTGAAAAGAAGAAGCTACATCAGGCTCACCACGAGAAGAACTCCTGGCGATTATAATGTGCGGAAAATAAAGAAACAAGATTCTTTGTATCGCGAACAAGAAGTGTTACAGATGCAACTTCCAATTATCGATTTCTCCAAAAGATTTCTGCCCAAACTGTGTAAACGTTCGTAAAATGTAGAATAACACGTCGCGCTGGGGAAAACAACTTGTACGAGGCTGAAGAACCTCAGAAAAATCGCAAGGCGTATTCCACAGCCAAGGACCTGAGAGCCTGATAATGTAGAACGAAACATGCTGAATCCCCATCTCATTAGGGGTGGATTTCTGATATGATGATTATATCATATCAGCAATTGTCAGCTTTTGCTGATATGATAAGGATGCTGTACCATTGTCAAGGTTACATTGCGTCATTCAATAACCATAAATCCAACCTGCATATAACATTACGCTCCAACGTGAACGAAAATTTCCGCCAAAAGATAAAATATAACCGGGGCTAATGACGCGCCAATTTAGGGGAAGGTAAGCTCTTTTTGTCGCAATGACCAGCTTGGCGCAACTAATAATAATTTTTACTAAATAGCGGCAATCGTGGTCTCATTTCATTGCGCACGGGGAGAATATCATTTAAGGGGATGTTAAGGCAGCGAACATTCAAGAAGCTCAGCCCTGTGTGCCAATAGCCCAGCAACCACCGAGATCACTGACGAAATACACACGGAAACCGCAAACGACAAACCGCCGTTAGAACAACACCAGCGGCACAACAAAAATTTTTTGGCCCGTCAAGTTAAGAAAGCCACCAACCACTTTTACCACCACTAAGCCGTGAGTACGAAAAGTTCTTTCTACCGGTCAATTGAAATCCGCCACCAATTATAAAAAAAATTGGACCTCAGAGAACCGTGATGTAACCACTAAGTGTGTCTTTTTTCCCTTTCTTTTGACACGGTTTCTGAAAAATTGTGGAGAAAGACAATTTATTGTACTCATTGATTTATCTGCTCGGTAGAAAGGGAACTAAAAAAAAAGGAAAAAAATTGATTGCGAAAGGACTTGATCGAGAAGAAAAAAAATGACCAGAAGAGAGAAGTTTGGATTTTGTTGTAATCAAAGCACAAAGGATATTCATCTTTTAAATTAAAATGCAAAAAAATGAAGGATAATTAGAAGCACAACGCCGCTTAGATAATCAAAATTATTTTTTCTAGTCGTGGCTTAACTATATCAGAGAGCTTTCAAACAAGCGTTTTCAGGTTACCTTTCATGACCATTGGCTTCAAATTCTATTATTCAAACTCCCCTATTCTGGTATTATTCCTTCGAGTTTTTTTGTGAGACTTTCTGTCCAACATTACGAGTCATCCCAGTTAGAGAAAGTTACGACAGCGTTTTTCAATACTTAGTCATTCGAAACTTCCCATTAAAGGATTGGACAGAAATATTTGTCGTCGCTAATAAAGCTCATCCGACTTCGGTTATATTCGAAAACAATTCACTTTTGTGATTTTGAATTTCCTTTTTAATAATTTTTTTACAAGTTTTATGTTGACTCGGGCCTTACCTTAGCATTGTCCAGGAAAAAAATTTATACACATTTTGTCGTAATTCGTTATAGGATTTTTTTTTTTTTTTAATTCATAAATTGAATCCTTTAGAATCACAGACTTCTCAAGCTTGCCTTGAGGTTTGTTTTCCAAAACAAAACAAAAAAAAGAGAAAGAGAAAGAGAGAGAAAAAACAACATATAAAAAAGTGAGTTTTTGCGATTTGGGGATTTAACCGCCTATTTCTAAAAAAAAAAAAAGAAAGAAAAACCGGTGTTTTTCAAAAATGGATAGCAAGAATTTCGACAATTTGTGATCAATTTTTTTCCGGTTTATCTGCCAAAATTCTAACAAAAAAAGGGAGAGCAAAGGACGAATGGTTTTCTCAGTTTATGGTCCGTTTTTATTGCCACCTGAATAAATAAAACAAATTAAACGAAGTCACATAATCCGAAGTTTAGCACATGCCAGAGTTTTTGCGGAACTTTTAAACCCCTTTAATTTTTTTTAAATTTAAGCTACACACGCTTCTTATAAGGGCCAGAGCTCGATTTAACGGCGTTCAAGTTTTCATGTTCAAGCTGCATGAGGCCCAAACAAAAAACAAAAAAAAAAGCTAAAACAAAAAAAAAACAAAACAAAAAAAGGGGAAAACAAATGTCCATTAAAACTTTTTTTTCTGTTATTTTGGCCTAGGTTTATTCGTAGTTAAATTTTTTGTAATTCTTATTCTCCAATGCCTTCCTCAATACAAACTATCAATTCCTGCCTGAAATTGAAAACTTACATCTCACACTGAATAAAATGTACTGTTTTTTCTTTAAAACCATGATTTAATTTTGCCAATTATCCTAATGTAATTTAATCTTGATTTTAAATATTAATACTACTAATGGGCTATATGGCCTATTGCCATCAAAATTAATTTTTCAGGAAAAATTTTCAATATGAAATGTAAATTATATTTATCTACCTTTTGATGTTAATATTTTTCATGCATTTTTATCGCGGGATTTTAGTTCAAGTTTTAAGGGATAGATAACCCTGGATTCCTTTATAGCGCTATACTAGGGAACTTCTTTTTTTTTGGGGGTTTTTGTTAGTCAACAGTAATTTTGTTGTTTGATCGCTCTGAACTAAGGTTTCGAAAAAAAAGTAATAAGCATCCAAGTTTAACTTAACCCATGATCTCAAAATAAGTATCTCTTTAAATGAATAATAGTACATAAGATATTAAAAGCATAATAAAATGAAATTGTTAATCACTTGTGGAATTATAATAGTTTCGGATTTCCCGTATTTTGAAATGGCCTGTGGTAGGTAAATCAGGTTAGGTATCGGTTGGATGATGTGAATCGAAGGTCCGTTTATTGAGGGTAACTCCACGACGGCAATGGGATTACAATGGTTAGGTTTATCGACCGTGAGTTTAACCGAGGGAAGGAAAGCCGTGTACGGTAAACAACATCGAATAATTTTTCATCCTAGCACGTATTCATCACCACGAAAGACAAACGTCTTGCAAGCCCCGTTTTTTTTTTTTGTTTTGGCATGTACACTGGTTCAAAGTATTATTGCTTATTTTTACAAAGTGGCTTCTCTGCTGGTTCGCGACGAACACCCGCCCAAGCCCGACGAGCTTTAGCCGCAAGGGAACGACAAGAAGCCAGTGTAGCGAACCTGGTAGAAAAATCTAATCAGAATTTGAAACGTGACAATATGTACTTGTATTGAAATATAATAAAAATAGTAATATAGTAGGTTTGATTTATATGATTGCATTGTCATATACTGAAATTGTTTACTATTATAAATTTCCTATTCTTGAATTGCCAACTTGAACATACTGCTAGTTTTATACTTTCTACCACTTTTCGACCTTCCAATTTTTTTGATACCATTTTTGGCAGTACTCTTTCGGCTTTTCGCCTCAAAATAGGCCTCAGTTTTCGGCAGATCACCGTCTTCATTACAGCCAATTTTTTCCCTGCGAGCATCCTTTTGAGGTCTTTAGAAACAGAAAAAGTCGCTGGGCGCCAAGATCATTGGAGAATTACGCGTGGGTGGGTAAAGCAATTCGAAGCCCAAAATTCAATGAATTTTTGTCCATATGTTTCTCAATGACTTTTGTCACGGCTGCGTTGTCTTAGGTGGAACAACACTTTTTTCTTTCTTCATATCGGGGCCGTTGGCGCGATTTCGACCTTCAAACGCTCATATAAACGCCATATAATAGTCACTGTGATGGTTTTTCCCTATCTCAGATAATCTATAAAAAATTATTCCAAAAATGCGCATTCTCCAAAAAACAGAGCCATTTATTTTTGCCAGCCGGACTTTTGAGTCTTTCCACGCTTTTTCGGAGACCGGGTTCACCGGCTCGCTGTCCACTCAGCTCCGGACTGTCGATTGGGACTCAGGAGTGTAGTGATGGAGCCATGTCATCCATATTTCGACGTAAAAACTCTGGGTGTATATACGAGTTCCACAGTGCAAACACCACTCAGAATTCATCAACACGTTGTTGTTTTTTGGTCAAAATGTGAGCTCGCGCGGCACCCATTTTGCACAAAGCTTCCGCCATATCCAAATATTGATGAATGATATGACAACATGTTCCATTTGATATCTTTAAGGCCTTTGCTATCTCGATCAACTTCATTTTACGCGGTCATTCAAAATCATTTTTGCGAGATTTTTTTTTGTTTTCGTCGGTAACCACCTCTTTCGGGCGTCACACTGCGTTCACCGTTCCTCCGTGCTCATTTCACCACGTTGAATTTTTGAATTACCAATCCCAGTTATTTTTGTTGCTTGTCCCTGGGGCAGAGACCGGGAAAACTCATTATTCAAGCCAAGTTTTTGCATTCCACCGTATTTATTCCCTTCAGAAAACAGTATTTTATCAAAACACGAAATTCCTTTTTTTTCCATTTTTTTTTTTCACAATAAACTAAAAGTTGCTTCACAAAAGACGCTCTATCTCACAAACTTAAATTGACTACAGACCGTGAAATTTTTTGACACGAATTCATTTGAAGGTTGGCTACTATATTAAAAATAATATGCATTTAATACTTAGCGAGGCCATCTATGTGTCAGACCGGGACTTTTCAGCCAACCTGTTACATCACACTTTAAACCTAACCTAACGCTAGTGTTGTTTTAATTCTAACAATGATTAAATTTCGTTGCGAAAATTAGTTCCACAAAGCGCCCGAACATGGAAGGAAGCGCGCAATGAGGTAGCACGTATTTTTGAGAATAAAATTCAATTATGTGCATACCTTGTTCGTTTGTAAAAATGAATCATGGTTATAGATCAAAATGTTTGACAGTGAAACAAAACAAGAAACGTTTAAGTTTCATTCAAGTACAATTGAAAGAAACATTATTGAAATTATTTCGTTAAAACCAGGGATCCGGAACGGAGCGAAGCAAGCCCTTTTTTTTGCCGGAGCGGTGAGCCGGCATTTCTAAAAATCGCGGAGCGCGATATGCGGTTTTTCATTTGAAATTTATTACTTGAATGAGGCACAGATGGGAGATTGGCTTTGCGTCATATCAAAATGTTGATTGCCAGATTAGTTTCAATACATGTGCATGTAATCTTTTAGTTGTTTTTCGTTTTTTATTTTTTAAATGAAAAATTAAATTTTCTTAATGAAAACAATGTTTAATTTTGGGGAACAAACAAAAAAAAATTACATTTTTCCCCTTTATGGAATTTATTTCGGTGCTCTTAATTCTCTTTTATTTGCATTTTTAATGCTATGTCCAAATACTTGTTCGCTATACGCGTTTTGGTTCGAGTATTAAACTTTAATGTGGTAAATGGTTTTTGATGTGCCTCAGTTAGCCAAATTCTCCCATCTTCCTCTTTTATTTATCTTTGGTAGTTACTTTCCTTTTAAAATTTGGTCGATGGTCGGACAACAAGAATTTGGTCCATTTTCATAAATTTGTTTCTATCACATATAAATAGTAAAATGGTGCACCGCAAAGGAATTATTGTTCGCGGAGCGGCCCAAAATATATTCACATGCTTTAAATACGAATACGGAATTTGCTTAGAATAGAAGACGTATTTCTCTGAAATAAGTTTTTTCCTTTGTCTTAATGGCCAGTTTCTCATCTCCGCATTTAATTTTTTTAACCGGTGATAGACTTCCGGTTAGTAAAAATTTTTGTATGGAATCAGCTGTTTTATCGACACGATAAAATAATTAACAAGACATTGAGAAACTGGCCCTAAAAGTGTCTAAACTTTTTTCAATGAAGTCTGTTTGTCCTTTATAGCTAAGTGATTACGACATTAAAAATGAGGCTGTATCCTAACAATGAATGAAAATTTCGTTTTTAATTGAAGTCAAAATGGATTTAATATTCTGAAAAATCTTCCAAAATTAATAAAATGTTTCAAAACATTTTGTTTTTAAAGTCATTATACCCTAACACCACATAGTGTTAGGTAAATAATAAGTTTGATCTGCAAAAAATGTGCCTACCAGAAATATTTGATTTAGACCCAATAAAATATATACGGTCTCGACTCAGAATCACCTCCTGCAGTCGATCTAGCGCTTGGTGTCCGGTCCGTCCGTCCATCCGGTCCGTCTCGTCCATGTGGACGGACTACAAGATGGGACAACAATTTGTTTACAGGATTTCGGTCGCAATTATTAACCGGATTTTTGCATGGAATTTTTTTGTACAGGGCAGCTTTTTTTGGGGGCACAAGGACGAACGCTATTGAATTTGGAAGAAATCGGATCAAATTTAGATATAGCTCCCATATATATGTATTGCCTCGATTTCGACAAATGGGGTCACGTTGCACTTTTTTACTAACCGATCGTCGTCAAATTTAGCACAAAATAATCTTCTGTATCACCCTTTAAGTCTGAAAATTTCATCGAAATCGGTTCAGATTTAAGATATTAGGCTCCATATATATTGTATCGCCCGATTTTGCCCCAAAATGTAGGTCATAAAACCCTTATTTATCAACCGATCTTACTCAAAGTTGGCTAAATGTAATCTTCTATAGCACTAACTATATGTGCAAAAAATCATCGAAATCGGTTCAGATTTAGCTATAGCTCCCATATATGTACCACCCGATTTTTCTAAATAAAACAAGTAAGGAAAGTCTAAAGTCGGGCGGGGCCGACTATATTATTACCTGCCATCACTTTGTAGATCGCTAAATTTTCGATACCATATCACATCTTGTCAAATGTTGTTGGGGCTTATATATTAAAAGGTTACTGTCCCAAATTATATACATTTAAATATCACTCGATCTGGACAGAATTTGATATGACTTCTACAAAAATCTATAGACTCAAAATTTAAGTCTGGCCTAATTGCACTAGGGTGGCAACACAATGCTTTAGTAAAAAAATATTTGAGAAACATTTAAATCTGAAGCCAATTTTTAAGGAAACTTTCGCAAAAGTTTATTTATGATATATCGCTCGATTATATATGTTATTAGAAGCTTTGGAAAATTAGAGTCATTTTTTACAACTTTTTCGACTAAGCAGTGGCCGATTGTACAAGGAAAATGTTTTGCGTATTTGGACAATTTTTGTCGAAATCAGAAAAACATATATATGGCAGCTATAATCTAAATCTGAACGTTCAAACCGATTCCAATTTGGCAACGCATAGCTACAATGGTAATTTTCTACTCCCTGTGGCCAAAAATTTCAACTAAATCGGGAGCAAAAAAATTTGACCTCTGTTGGTCGTATGAGTGTAAAATCGGTGCGAAATGCTATATATTAGGTCATTCCAGAGGAGCTATATCTAGATCTGAAACCGATTTCAATATAAAATTTCTGCATACTTGCTACACTACTAATTGTACCCCTATTTTCAACCTGAATTGGTTGATAAAACTCTAGCTTCTGGGACCGTATTAGGGTCCATTATTCGCGTGCGAAAGATATATATGGGAGCTATATCTAAAATCTGAACCGATTTCAATAAAATTTTGACACTTTGACTCTAGTACTAATTGTTCCTTCTTTCTGCAAATTTTTTAAGCAAATTTAGGTTTAAAAACTCTGGCTTTTGGGGCCATATTAAGTCCATATCGGGCAAAATATATATATGGAAGCTATATCTAAATCTGAACCGATTCTTCCAAAATCAATTAGGGATTCTTATTCTGAGGCCAAAGCACATTACTTGTGCCAAAATTTGAAGTCGATTTGGGACTTAAAAAACTGCCGACTAGACTTGATTACAAAAATCTGTTCACGGACAGACGGACATCGCTATATCGACTCAAACCTATTGCCGAGCCCACCCTGAGCATTTTTGCCAAAGACACCATGTGTCATCTTCGTTCTCCTTCTGGGTGTTGCAAACATATGCACTAAATTAAATAACCCTGCTTCCACAGTGTGGAGCCAGGGTATAATAAAACTTCAATTGAACAAATAATTAAACGGGTGATTCTTTTGGTAGGGTTAGGATTTTCATTTGCATTAGTATTGACAGATCACGTGGGATTTCAGAACATGGTTGTTCAAAAGAGAAAAGATGCCTTCAGTATGCTTTGACATTTCATCATGAATAGACCCTTTACTAAACGAGCAACGCTTGCAAATCATGAATTTTAATTACAAAATTCATGTGTTACGGTTCGAAAATGTGTTTTCGCGCTTTACTGTCCGATTTTATGCGTCTACATAATCGGACCAACTGATGCAAACAATTAATGCGATTGTGACCAAGTTTCGCACTCAGTTTTACTTTATATTGGACATTAAAACCAACACACGATTTCGGTACAGTGCGTTACAGAAAGAGTAATATTGCGTCTGTTCTGAGAGTGTTTGCTTGAAGACCAGTGAAATGTCGATTTCGTCGCCGTTCGCAAGCATTGGGTTTGTGTTATTCGACCACATGGAAGATTTTACGCAAAGATCTTGGTCTTTTTAAAACCGTAATAAAATAACAGCTCGTGCAAACTTGAAGCCGAACGATTCTGCCACAACTGATCGAATTTTCACGTGAATGCCTAGAAAAAGCTTGGCAGAAAATCCGCTTTTTTATCGACAAATTTTTGTTTCAGCGATGAGGCTCATTTCTGGTTGAATGGCGCTACCGTAATAAGGCCAAAATTGCTCCGCATTTGGGAGTTGAAAAGAGCAAACCAGAAGCCGTTCAAAGAAACTGCCCAATGCATCCCGAAAAAATGCACTGTTTGCGTGTGGTTTTGTACGCTGGTGAATCATTGACCGTATTTTTCAAAGATGCTGTTTGGAGCGCAAGTTACGGTGAATGGCGATCGCTATTCGTTCGATTGCTAACAAACTTTTTGTTGCCCAAAAATGGAAGAACTGAACTTGGTTGACATTTCGTTTGGTTTTCAACAAGATGGCGCTCATGCCCACACAGCTCGCCGATTCTATGGCCATTTTGAGGGAAAACTTCGGAGAACAATTCACTCAAGAAAATGAACCGTAAAGCTTTGCGCCACCAAGATTCATGCGATTTGACGCCTTTAGACATATTTTTTGTTGGGCTACTGTCCAAGTCTAAAGTCTACAGAAATAAGCCAGCCAATCATTTCAGCTTTGGAAGACAACATTTCGAAGAAATTCGGGCTATTCCGGCCGAAGATGCCTTCGAAAAAGTTGCCCAAATTGGACTTTCGCGAATGACCACCTAAGACGCAGCCGCGGTCAACATTTTAAATGAAATTATCTTCAAAAAGTAAAGTGTCATGGACCATCTAAACGTTTCAAATAAAGAACCGATGAGATTTTTGCAAATTTTATGCGTTTTTTTTTTAAAAAAAAAGTTTATCAAGCTCTTAACAAATCACCCTTTACAATGTTTGTATTTTTTTTTTTTTTTCTTTTTCTACTACTAATTTTCTTCGATAGGCAGCGGGTCGGATTTTTTTTCTCGGGAGCGGAGCGGTTTTTTTTCTCGGAGCGGAGTGTCGGAAGCGGAGCCGAATAAAAATGGACCGTCCGGATCCCTGGTTAAACCAAAACAAAAGTATGCAATTCATACTCAAAGACAAAAAGTCATATAAAAACCATAAAACATTATGCCTTAATTATTGTCAGGTTTTATCAGATTAGTTGTGTCTGTATGTGGGCCTTTTTTTGAAGTGTGATATAATCTACTATATAAAAATATGTCGCGGAATTCCTTTCCTGCCAATATTTAACTCAAAACGCCATGGCAACTTGATTATCCACGGGTTTTTGCATTCATTGGAAAGCGGTCTCGGGCTCAGCGAGTTTGTTTGGAAAAAATCTTTTTTACATATAGCGCACATAACAAAAAAATATACTTTGAATTCATCGCAGTTGCTTTTGTTATAAAATAATTTAATTTTTTAACATGAATTCTCATTCAATAAAATATATTCTAGTAAGAAAACTTAAAGTCTTAAGGAATAATAATTTTGGCCTCTACAACTGGCGATTCTTGCCATGGTGATAAGCATTTATTTTTAGAGTTTGGGACAAACAAAAGCAACTTTCTTGCATGTTAAGGGCTTCAAAAAAGTAAGTTTCCTTATGGCCAGGCACCGATATTACGTGAATATTATGATGCTCAGCCATCTCGTTGAGAGATTTCGGCAGTGATGGCCGCTTTTCGGAGGTTAAGGAACACAGAGTCCAAACATTTTATTAGCAGCCGTTGACATTCTGAGTATATATTAATTGCCACATTGTTTTGGAACATAAAGCAATAAGAGAGGGTGGCGATTTGCTGAAAGTACCAAATCGCCACCTCTCATATTGCTAATTATTTTAGCCTGAAACACCACTTACAGTGATTAGGTAATCTTTTCGCTATTCGAATGTTGGAATCAATTTGGAGCCAATCAGTGTAGAAATCTATATATCGATTATTCCCGGGGGTTGCACTACGCGCGCAACTGTTGGAAATATTTAGAGTTTCAAAACGTTTTTTGTCGAAAAGTGGTTCGCCAGAGTGTAATCCACTACGTTTTGCACCATCTGGCACTATGTTTGAGGATCGAAAAACTTGTTGGCACGTACCATTTTGTCGACCACATCGCTAGCTCTGCGGCAACGCACAGTTCGTTGTTCTGCAGTTGACAGTTTGGCCAAAATGCGTCTAAAGAGGCAATAGATATGCACTGCCATGACATTTAGAGGGAATTTTTGTTCCTGTCATATACTGAATGCGCCTGAGATACACAAGCACGCCATATATGCGAACTTTGTCAAAAACTTGTCGCCTGCTGAAGTGGCCGGCGCCACCAGACTACCACTGCCGTGTATAGCCAAGTGCAATATTCCGTTTTAGATCCACTGTTTTCCTATAGTCTTTACACGAGTTACAAAATACTACGCGTTTGTTTACTCGCCCCTTCTTCAATATTAAGCTATTAAAGTTCAGCTTTCCTGTCCAAAAGCGCCAATGTTATTTTTGACGCACGCGCCACTCACCAAAGGTAATTCAATTCCCCGTAAGGATATGGGCTTAACCAGCGGGAGTTTTTACGATTTTGCAGTAACAGTTGATATGACGGGCTAAAAGAAAATTGTACAATCAGAGTTTATAGTAGGTATCTTATAAATCGTTTATATGGACAGATACATATTGTTTCCATGTTTCAATTCAGTTGTTTTTTTTTCATTCTGAATTTTGCTTTTAAACAGGAATGGTTAGGTTAGGTTAGTTTAGTTATGTCGCAGCCCGAGTATCAGCTCACTTAGACTATTCAGTTCATTGTGATACCACAGTGGTGAACTTCTCTCTTATCACTGAGTGCTGCCCGATTCCATGTTAAGCTCAATGATAAGGGACCTCCTTTTTATAGCCGAGTCCGAACGGCGTTCCACATTCCAGTGAAACCACTTAGAGAAGCTTTGAAACCCTCAGAAATGTCACCAGCATTACTGAGGTGAGATAATCCACCACTGAAAAACTTTTTGGTGTTCGGTCGTAGCAGGAATCGAACCCACGACCTTGTATATGCAAGGCGGGCATGCTAACCATTGCACCACGGTGGCTCCCATTTAAACAAGGAAGGAAAAAAAGAAATATTTTCAAATTAATTATTAAAAGATTGGAATATTCGCCAATTGGTCAGACTGCTGTGCAAGAAAGGACCACATATTGTCTTTTTATACGACGGTAAGAGAAATTAAATTAATGAAGAAGGATATAAAGGATATAATGTAAGGAGTTCATTTATAATAGATTTCGGTTATTATCGCCTTGGGGATCAAACACGGAGTTTTTTTAAGTTTGTTGGATTTACATTGCAATTATCATCTTGGACTACATCACAGATTGTATAAGTTGGTGGGATTTTTATCCCACGGACAAAAATAACTAAAAGGATCCATTGTATATCGAGGCCAAGAAGATATAACCGTTTTGATTGAATTAAGGGCCATGTAAGAAGCAGTTTCTGCATTATTCATTAATCAAAAGACACTAAATATGAGAATTATAACATGATGTATATATTATATATATATATATATAATATATATATATATAATTATTTTATATATATATATATATATTATATATATATATATATATATATATATATATATATATATATATATATATATATATAATATATATATATATATATATATATATATATATATATAATATATATATATATATATATATATATATAATACAGTATATGAAAAAACGAGTGAACCCACCAAGAAGAAAACTTTCGGTTAATTTTTAGAAATTTTGAATATTGTAGAAAATTTTAACTAAACAGTATTACAAACGTTTGCATCGCGCCGAGGTCATAAAAATAAGTAAATATTTTTCGACAAATTCAAGAAAATTTATTAGACATAACTAAGTTTTTTCACTTGTTAAAGAAAATTTTGTAGTTTGAAGGAAAAACTTGGATTTCAAAATTGCAAGAATGTCTTTAGTGACATACGAAGTTCATGATGGATGCATTTTTGGTAAAATTTACAAATTTAAAGAAATTCTGAACTATTTTGTGGAAGGCACGAATTTAGTTAATCTTTATGCTTCATTTGAGTATATTTTTTTCCTCGGTTTAGTTAATTTAACTAACGTACACAAAAAATTATTAGAGTAAAGGAAACTTTCTCCAAACATAATAATTCCATGAACTTAAATAAAGTTAAATTGGCTTTATGAATAGAGAGTTCACTTTTTTTGAGATTATGTATATATATATATATATATATATATATATATATATATATATATATATATATATATATATATATATATATATATATATATATATATATATATATATATATATATATATATATATATATATATATATAATATATATATATATATATATATATATAAAATTTAAAAAAAATATAAAAGTGAATAATTTCTTCAACATTATTTGTATTACAGAAAAAGGTGCCAAGAACTAAAATATTTCGTGGAAGTGAAAATTACGAGTATGTTAGGCAATGAGCACAATCGTCTTTGGGAAAAATTCTTCCAAATGCTTCCAAACATATAATATGTTCACATAAAACAAACATATTAATGTTTCGGCAGTATCCAATAATATATGTGCTTCCTGCAAAATATGTTTGGAACATATGTTAAAGAAGCGAATTTTTTTAAAGGTGCGGTCAAAGGCGTTTTTTTGTGCTTTGCCTGGCTACTACACGCTCACTAAAAATCGCTTCTGTAACATATACTCCCAAACATATTTTGCTTCAAGCATATACATTTTTGGGTTATGCCCAAACATTTTGTATTTTTGCATCCAAATTCAATAATGTTGTCTTTCCAAAAAACAATATGTTATTATGTGAACATATAATATGTTGAAAGCATTTCGCCACCCAAAATATATTACTATGGTTAAAAAAAAATTTCCCGCAACAATATTGTTGGTCAAAATTTTATTTATTTATTTATATATTTACATCATAATGAATTATGAAAATAAACAGGTAATATAGGTGCTAACAACATAGGTTTTCGACCTGAATGCTCAAAATTTTGTTTCTGCCCAATTGTATGTTCCCCCACATCTTTCTCACTTCCACGAGATTTTTTAGTTCTTAGCACCTTTTTCTGTAATACAAACATTGTAGAAGAAATTATTCATTTTTTTTTATTTTAATTTTACCTTTTGCCGGACGGGGATTCGAACAGCGGACCACACAGTTTGAAGATCAAAGAAGTAGCTGAATCAATTGCCCAAGGAAAAATGAAATGTTAATTTTGTAATAACAAGCAACAACCACCAACTTAATTCAATATCGCTCCCTGTTTAATAGCGCTCCAAGCTACTAAACACATATATGTTTATAGGCTATTTCTAAATTAATATATGTTTGCATCCAAGCATATTATATTTACAAACATTTTATGTCCCAAACATAATATGTTCTAACATATTAGCATATATGTCCCAAACATGTTATGCTAGTTTTTAACATTATATGCTTGCACTCAAAAATATTGTGTTTAAAAATTTGTCCCAAACATATAATGTTTATGGCCAAACATATGAAAAACAGTCTTTTTCATCCGTGTAATCCACTGGCTTTCAAGCTTCTACGAACAGTTTTGGTACTCACGTTTAAGTTATGTTCCTCATTTAATATTTGCTTGACGTCAACACTTATTTTCGCGTCTATCAGCCTGTGAGAATTTTTTTGGGCGACCTACTGGATTACCAACAATTTCCAAATTATTCTGATTTTATATTTTATTTGTAAATCCAACTGATATGTTATATTTTTTCGCGATCTCTCGATATGGGGTTCCTTCTTTTAAATCTTTTTAAAAGAGTTCCCTTGGATTTTGCCATCGCAAAAATAAACTAATAGAATAAGAAATCCAAGATATTGATGAAAAATCTGTTTAGAAGATATCGTCTCATAATTATTTTACTTACTTTCTTCCTTTACTGTATTTATAAAATTGAATAAATTTCGTCAAACATTGTTTGTATTACAGAAAAGATGAACTAAAAACTCTCGTGAGAAGTGAGAGAATGTGAGGAATAATCTTCTTTGGAGAAAATTCTTCCAAGCATATAATATTTTTGGGCTCAAAATGAATAATATATGATATATATAATAATGTGTGGCAATTCCATACCAAGGATTTGTTTTGGTATTTTTCGAGAACATTTTTAAAATAAATATAATAAAATGGTAAAAAGTTTTCCAAAGTGTTTATTACAAATGCAACATTTTTAAAATTAACCTGGCTGTACTAGAGTGACGATATGGTCACACACATTAGACCGTCACTAACAGCCTATTTCTGATATACGAATTCTGCTGTTCGTTCGCATACAAAACGAAAATCAGCTGATTTTGGTTTCTCTAAGGGGAATCTAAACGAAAATCGAAACGAAAGTCAATGCGAACGAAGACGTAACGTAACCTCTAAAATTGGGTTTCTCTAACTCGATTCATTTGCATTTTGTCGAACTGAAATGTCAAAACCACTAACTTGGTAAAGACCTTTCGTTTTGTGGAAAAATGCTTTCATAAATAAGAAAAAACTTAATAATTGATACACTGTTAGAAAAATATGTTTTTCATATGTTCCGATATAAACAAAATGTGTTTCGGGCACAATTTTTAAACACAATATATTTAAGTGCAAACATGTAATGTTCCTACACTAACACTAAATGTTTGGGACATCTATGTTAATATGTTAGAATATATTATGTTTGGGGCATGAATGTTTCATAAAAATCATATGTGTGAATGCAAACATATATAAATTTACAAATTTCAACTAAACATACATATGTTGTGATATTTTATTCAAAGCGACAGAGAGAGTATAGAGAAAGAAATAGAGATGGAAACCGGGAGAGTTGACGAAAGATATCAACATAACACAGCGAAAAAATCAAAAGAGAACAATTTCTGTGAAACCGCTTGTATGTTGTTTCGGAAAACTGTTTTATGATAAGGCCAAAAATTTGATATGCTTAAGTCAAAATATTATTTAATTTGAATAAAGAGAATAGACATTCGGAACCAAGAGAATAGATATTTGAAAAACAAACAGCATATGTTTTCGCCTTGAGAGCAGCATTTTATGTATGTGTGGACATGTATTTTGTTTATCATTTTGGCATTATGGGCACAATTTTTTTCTTGGTTCGTTAAAAGAAATCAGGGGTCTTCATAAAAATAACGAAAGGGCACTATACTCTTTTTAGAGTTGGGACAGTAAAATGAAATAAGGAGGAAATAGTGAAAAATTACACAGTAAAATGTATAAAAACAAAGTTTAGTTCCTCTTTATTAATAAGTAGTCCACGAGGAGTTGACGGACACCTTCAAATATAAAAAATTATAAAAGTGAATAATTTCTTCAACATTATTTGTATTACAGAAAAAGGTGCCAAGAACTAAAATATTTCGTGGAAGTGAAAATTACGAGTATGTTAGGCAATGAGCACAATCGTCTTTGGGAAAAATTCTTCCAAGCATATGATATTTTTGGGCTCAAAGTGCTTCCAAACATATAATATGTTCACATAAAACAAACATATTAATGTTTCCGCAGTATCCAATAATATATGTGCTTCCTGCAAAATATGTTTGGAACATATGTTAAAGAAGCGATTTTTTTTGAGGGTGTAAAATTATTAAAGCTTTAAAATGCAAATATGTGATAAAAGTGATTTATATCGATCTATTTTTTCTTTATAACCGCCATAGGGACCGTTTAAGAGAAAGTCTAACACGAACAAACACGTACATTTCGAATGAAAACTCATTAAAAGGATAACTGAACTGTAATGAATGCAGAAATATGGATATACAAATCCTTATATCTCTACACGGGCTAATTTGTTAAAAGAATTAATAATGAGCTAAACCAAATATCAGATGCGGGAAAAGTTTGCCAAATAAACGGCGATGCCAGATTGAATTTTATGGAAAATAATTTTTAAAATGTATGGGCCTTTTTCAGGAAATTGAAAAAATTGAGATCTGGTAATGCTAGCATTTGACAGTAACGTAAGCCTTGCGAACGAAGTAAAGGAAGTTAGAGAAACCCAAATCTAGACGAAAGTGAGTGATTACCGTTCGTTCCCAATTGCTTTCGTTCGGATATCAGAAATAGGCTGTAAATATTTTTTCGTTTTGTATGCGAACGAACAGCAGAATTCGTATATCAGAAATAGGCTGTTAGTGACGGTCTAATGTGTGTGACCATATCGTCACTCTAGTACAGCCAGGTTAATTTTAAAAATGTTGCATTTGTAATAAACACTTTGGAAAACTTTTTACCATTTTATTATATTTATTTTAAAAAATGTTCTCGAAAAATACCAAACAAATCCTTGGTATGGAATTGCCCACACATTATTATATATATCATATATTATATCATTTTGAGCCCAAAAATATTATATGCTTGGAAGAATTTTCTCCCAAAGAAGATTATTCCCTCACATCTCTCTCATTCACGAGAGTTTTTAGTTCATCTTTTCTGTAATACAAACAATGTTGACGAAATTATTCAATTTTATAAATACAGTAAAGGAAGAAAGTAAGTAAAATAATTATGAGACGATATCTTCTAACAGATTTTTCATCAATATCTTGGATTTCTTATCTATTTAGTTTATTTTTGCGATGGCAAAATCCAAGGGAACTCTTTTTAAAAAGATTTAAAAGAAGGAACCCCATATCGAGAGATCGCGAAAAAATATAACATATCAGTTGGATTTACAAATAAAATTAGAATAATTTGGGAAATCCCATTGGTACATCCAGAAGGTCGCCCTAAAAACTCTCGCCGATATGACGCGAGCTAAGCGGATGATAGTTACCGGTGCCAGTAAATACAGCTGTTCTGAGTATAAAGCAAATATAAATGAGGAACATAACTTAAAACATGAGTTCCAAAACTGTTCGTAGAAGGCTTGAAAAACCAGTAGGATTAGTAGCCAGGGGCAAAGCCAAAAAAAGGCGCTTTTGACGACAAAAAAATACAAAAACTTCACAATAAGACATTGGGATGCGTGGTAACTTGGTCAAGATGAGACAAATCAATCGGAATTGGACGCAGTGGACATGGGTGGTAAAAGCTTGGAGTTAAAGGAGCGAATTATTTGCAAACATAAATTGGAAGGGTGGCTCCGTTAATGGCTGGGTTCCTTTTTGTGGAAACCAACTTGAGTACTCAGCCCGAATAAGG
>PGFW01054311.1:0-11465 GCA_003123925.1 Haematobia irritans | reverse complement strand
CCAGAAATTTCAAGTTTTGAATTGAAAATTTTTGAGAAATTTTTCTTTAGAAATTAAAATTTTGATAAATTTTTCTATACAAAAAAAATTTTGGACAAAAAAATTTTTCTATAGAAATAAAATTTGGCAAAATATTCTTACAGAAATAAAATTTCTATAGAAATAAAATTTGACAAATTTTCTGTAAGAAATAACATCTTGATCAACATTTTCTACCGATAATAAAATATTGACAAAATTTTCTATTCGAAATAAAATTTATTGACAAAATTTTCTTTTTGGAAAATAAAATTTTTGATTGAAAATTTTCTATAGAAATAAAATTTTGACAAAATAATTTCTATAGAAAAATGTAGCAAATTTGGAAAAATTTCATAAAAAATAAAATTTTGAGGTACAAATTTATCTATTAAGAATAAAAATTTGACAAAATTTTCTATAGAAATTAAAAATTTTGACAAAATTTTTCATAGCAAATATAAATTTTGAAAAAATTTTTATACAAATAAAATTTTGAAACCATTTTCTTTAGAAATAAAATCTTGTGAAAATTTTATCTAAAAAAATAAATTGAAAAATTGTTCGTATCAGAAAAATTTGACATAAATTATTCTTACAGAAATATAATTTTGAAAATTTTTTTTATAGAAATAAAATTTGACAAAATTTCTCGTATAGAAATAACAATTTTTGAAAAAAAAATTCTATCGAATCAACATTTTGGGACAAAATTTTCTATCAGAAATAAAATGTTGACAAAATATTTCTTACAGAAATAAAATTTTGACAAAATTTCTATAGAAATAAAATTTGACAAATTTTTCTATAGAAAAAATATTTTTGACAAAATTTTCTATAGAGATAAAATTTAGACAAATTTTCTTTTAAAAGTAAAATATTCACGCAAATTTTCTATGAAATGAAATTTTGGGCAATTTTTTATGGAAATGAAATTTTAAGAAAATTTTTTACGACAAAATGAGATAGAGGAGCACGCTTCAAAACCAAACCCAGCCAAATACATACAAATCGATTTTGATTTTGAGTTTTGACAAAGGAAAAGCCAGATAATGCTGGCAAATTTGTTTAGGCAGTAGCCGACTATCAAAAACCCTTCTTTCGGAGGCTTCAGTGCTAGTTCACGTTGGGTTGAAGTGAATTACCCGAATTTATTCTGATTATTGGTGATTTAGTTTGCCTGCAAGTAGAGGATGCTTGGATGGAGGAATGTGGTAATTCCGAAACAGCTGCTACATCCAAAACCATCTTGCAGTCTATAGGGCTTGCCCAAATAAATTTGACAAGCAATTACTTTTTCCTCTGTGGTTAAGCTACACTTGTAGCTTGTAACGATGAAGAGAAGCCAAAAAATAACAAACAAAACGAAATAAATTTAATTTGTACAAAAATTCTATAAAAGAAATAATTGAAAAAAAAATTTTCTATAGAAATAAAATTTTGTTAAATTTCTATAGAAAAAAAAAAAAATAAAATTTCTTACAAAAAATTTCTATAGAAACTAAATTTTGACAAATTTTCTTTAGAAATAAAAGTTTGACAAAAATTTCTATCGAAATATAATCGTGACAAAATTTTTATAGAAATAAATTTTGCTAAATTTCTTATAGCAAATAACATTTTCCATAAAAATTTTCTATAGAAATAAAAATTTGACAAATTTCTATAGAAAATACAATTTTGAGAAAAATTTTCTATAGAAAATAATTTTTGCAAAAAATATTCTATACAAAAAAAATTTTTCAGCAAAATTTTCTTTTAGAAAGGAAATTTTGATAAAAAAATTTTATAGAAATAATAAAACAACAACATCTGTTTTTATTTGCATGATCTCAAGCCAAACAGAAATAAAATTGTGACAAAATTTTCTATAGAAATAAAATTTTGGCAAAATTTTCGATAGCAAAAAATTTTTGACAAAAATTTTTATAGAAATAAAATTTTGACAAGAATTTCTTATAGAAACTAAAATAATGAAAAAAAGATTAAATCTTTAGTAATAAAGTTTTGACAAAAATTTTTTATAGAAATAATGTTTTGACACCATTTTTCTATTAGGAATAAAATTTTTACAATTATTTTCTATAGAAATAAAAATTGACAAAATTTTCTATCGAAATTAAAATAATTAAAAAAAAATTTGACAAACATTTTCTTTACAAATAAAATTTGCATAAAATGTTTCATATACAAATAAAAAAATTTTTGAGAAAATTTTCTATAGAAATAAATTTCGACAAAATTTTCTATAGAAATAAAATTATGACAAAATTTTTTCGATGGTAATAAAATTGTGACAAAATTTTCTTATAGAATATAAAATAATGAAAAAATTTATCTTACAAACTTAAAATACAAATAAAAATTTTGAGAAAATTTTCTATAGAAATAAAATTTCGACAAAATTTTCTATAGAAATAAAATAATGAAAAAATTATCTTTAGGAATAAAAATTTGAACAAAAATTTTTATAGAAATAAAATTTTTGACAACATTTTCTATAGGAATAAAATTTTTACAATATTTTCTATAGAAATAAATTTTGACAAAATTTTTCTTATCGTAAATAGAAATTATGACAAAAATTTTCATATAAGGAAAATAAAATTTTGCAGAAAATTTTCTAATAGAAATAAATTTTATGACTTAAATTGTCTATTCGAAATAACAATTTGAAAAACAATTCTATCGAAATAAAAATTTTGAAACAATTTTCTTATCGAAATTACAATTTTGACAAATATTTTTCTATAGATATAAAATTTCGCCAAAATTTTCTTTAGAAAATCAAATATTCACGAAATTTTTCTATAGAAATTTGCAATTTTGAAAAAAATGTTTATAGAAATCAAATATTCACGAAATTTTCTATAGAAATGAAATTTTGACAAAATTTTCTATAGTAATAAAATTTTGACAAAATTTTCTACAGAAATAAACTTTTGAGAGAATTTTCAATAGAAATAAAGCGTTGAGAAAATTGTTCTATAGAAATAAATTTAAGCGAACTTTCTCTATAGAAATACAATTTGAGAAATTTTTTTTTAGAAATAAATTTTGTTGACAAAAATTTTTCATAGAATTTAAATTTGGACAAGAATTTTTTGCAGAGCCCACTTTCTATAAGAAATAAAATTGCGGAGCCACCGTGCGTGCAATGTGTTAGCATGCCCGCCTTAGCCATACCACAAGGTTCGTGGGTTCGATTCCTGCTACGACGAAACACCAAAAAGTTTTTCAGCGCGTGGATTATCCCACTCTCAGTAATGATGGTGAACATTTCTGAGGTTTTCAAAAGGGCTTTCTCTAAGTGGTTTCACTGAATGTGGAACGCCGTTTCGCGGACTCGGCTATAAAAAGGAGGTCCTTGTCATGAGCTTAAACATTGGGAATCGGCCCAGCACTCAGCTGATAAGCAGGAGAAGTTCACCACTTGCTGTGTATCACAATGGACTGAATAGTCTAAGTGAGCTGATACATACGGGCTGCCACGAATAACCTAAAACCTAACCTATTAGAAATAAAATTATGACGAAATTTTCTATCAAAATAAAGAATTCTATAACAAAAATTTTCTATCAAAATAAAATTTTTTACAAAATTTTCTTTAGAAATAAAATTTTGATAAAATTCTACTAAAATACAAATTTTGATGAAATTTTTTTTATAGAAATAAAATTTGACAAAATTTTGTATAGAAATTAAAATTTTGACAAAATTTCTGATGGAAATAAAATTTTTTGACAAATTTTCTATTTAAATAAAATTAAAAATTATATAGAATGAAAATATTTTGACAAATTAATTTAAGATATAAAATTTATGAGAAAATTTTCTTAGAAATAAAATTTCGACAAATTTTTCTCATAGAAATAAAATTTTAACAAAAATTTTTCTTAGGAATAAAATTTTAGACATAATTTGAAAAATTTTTTATAGAAATAAAAATTCTTAACAACATTTCTGCTAATTAGAATAAAAATTTTGTAAAAAAAAAAATCTTAAAAATAACACGAGAACAAAATACTTCAATAAAATATAAAAAATAAACACCAATCCACAAAAAAACAAAAAAAAAAAAAAAAAAACAAATACAAATATTTTCTATAGAAAATGTGTCAAAATTTTATTTCTATAATAATTTTGTCAAAATTTTATTCCTAAGATAATTTTTTCATTATTTTATCTTCTATAGAATAATTTTTGTCGAAATTTTATTTTCTATTTAGAAAATTTTCTCAAAATTTATTAAATGTATTTTTATTTGGTAAAGAATAATTTTTTTTCATTATTATTCTATTAGAAAATTTTGTAAAATTTTATTTCCAATCGAAAATTTGTCATAATTTTATTTCTATAAGAAAATTTTTGCTCGAATGTTTATTTCTATAGCCAAAATTTTTCTCAAAAAATTTTATTGTATAGAAACATTTTTTATCAAAATTTTTTTTCTAAAGAAAATTTATGTAAAAATTTTTATTTTGATAGAAAATTTTGTTAAGAATTTTATTTGATTAGAAAATTTCGTCATAATTTTTGATTTGCTTATAGGTATAGGTTTTAGGTTATTTTGTGGCCAGCCCGATGCTATCAGGCTCACTTAGACTATTCATGTCCATTCGTGATACCACAGTGGTGAACTTCTCTCTTATCACTGAGTGCTGCCCCGATTCCATGTTAAGCGCTCAATGACACAGGCACCTCCTTTTTATAAGTGCAGTCCGGAACGGCCGTTCCCACATTCCAGTGAAACCACTTAGAGAAGCTTTTTGAAAACCTCAGAAATGTCACCATCATTACTGAGGTGGGATAATCCACCGCTGAAAAACTTTTTTCCGTGTTCGGTCGTGCAAGGATCGAACCCCCCACGACCTTGTGCTATGCAAGTCGGGCATGCTAACCATTGCGCACCACGGGGTGGCTAGCCCAATTTTATTTCTATAGAAAGTGCTCTCAAAAAATTCTGTCCAAATTTTTAATTCTAATTGAAAATTTGTCAACATTTTATTTTCTAAAAAAAAATTTCTTCAAAATTGTTATTTCTATAGAAAAGTTCCTTAAAATTTATTATCTGATAGACAATTTTTCTCAACCTTTACTTTCTATTTGAAAATTTTCTCTCAAAAGGTTTATTTCTGGTAGAAAAATTGTCAAAAATTTTATTACTATAGGAAATTTTGTCAAAATTTCATTTCTATAGAAAATTTCGTGAATATTTTGATTTCTATAAACATTTTTTTCAAAATTGCATTTTCTATAGAAAATTTCTCGTGAATCATTTGATTTTCTAAAGAAAATTTTGGCGAAAATTTTCATATCTATAGAAAATTTTGTCAATAATTGTATTTTCGACTAGAAAATTGCTTTTCAAAATATTTTAATTCGATAGGAAATTTTTTTCAAAATTTTTTATTTCGATAGGACAATTTAGTCATAAATTTATTTCTATAGAAAATTTTCTCAAAATTTTATTTTCTACTAGACAAAATTTTGTCATAATCTTATTTCGATACGAAAAATCTTTTGTCAAAACTTTTTATTTCTATAGAAATTAGTTACAAAAAATTTATCGCTATAGAAAATGTTGTGTCAAATTTCTATTTCTATAAAAAAATTCTTTGTGCAATATTTTACTATTCCTAAAGTATAATTTTTTCATTATTTTGATTTCTCTTATAGAATAATTTTGTCGAGAATTTTATCTTCTATAGAAATATTTCTCAACAATTTTATTCTGTGATTTTATTTGTAAAGATATTTTTTCATTTATTATTATTTCTTTAGAAAATTTTTGTCACAATTTTATTAACCATCGAAAATTTTTGTCATATTTTATTTCTATTAGAAAATTTTGTCCGAAATTTTTATTTCTATAGAAAAATTTTTCTCAAAATTTTATTTGTATTAGAACATTTTTATTCAAAATTTTTATTGTAAAGAAAATTTTGTCAATATTTTTTTTATTATTTTATTTCGCAAAATTTTTCGTCAAATTTTTTATTCTATAAGAAATATTGTAAAAATTTTACTTCCTATAGAAAATGGGTGTCAAAAATCCTTATTTCTATAAAAATTCTTTGCTTAATCAAAACTTTATTACCTACAAGACTAATTTTATTCATTATTTTTTTTTTCTTTTATTTCTATACGAAATTTTGTCAAAATTTTATTTCTATAAAAATTTTTGTCAAAAATTTTTTCGCTATCGAAAATTTCTGCAAAATTTTCTTTTTCTATTAGAAAATTTTGTCAACATTTTATTTCTGTTTGGGCTTGCAGATTCATGCAATAATAAAAACAGTATGCTTGTTGTTTTATTACTTTCTATAAATTTCTTTATCAAAATTTCCTTTCTAAAGAAAACTTTCTGAAAATTTTATTTGTATAGAATATTTTTGCAAAACTTTTATTTCTATAGAAAATTTTCTCAAAATTGGTATTTCTATAGAAAAATTTGTCAAATTTTTATTTCTATAGAAAATTTTTAGCAAAAATGTATTTCTTACAGAAAATTTTACAAAATTTTATTTCTATTAGAAAATTTTGTCAAATTTATTATTTCGATACGAAAATTTTGTCAAACTTTTATTTCTAAAGAAAAATTTTGCTCAAAAATTAGTTTCTATTAGAAATTTTTTTTTGCTAAGGAATTGTAATTTATTTCTATTAGAAAATTTTTAACAACAATTTTGATTTCTATAGAACAAATTTTTTCAATTATTTCTATAGAATTTTTGCTACAAATTAATCTTCGTTGTTGTTTGTTATTTTTTGGCTTCTCTTCAATCGTTACAAGCTACAAGTGTAGCGTTAACCAACAGAGGAAAAGTATGCTTGTCAAATTTATTTGGGCAAAGCCTATAGACTGCAAGATGGTGGATGTTACAGCTGGTTTTCGACATTACCACATTCGTCTATCAGCATTCCATCTACTTGCAGCAAAACTATCAACCATTATCAGAATAAATTCGCGTAATTCACTCAACCCAACGTGAACTACACTTGAACCTCCGAAAAAGGGTTTGTCGGCTACTGCCTAAAGACAATTGCCAGCCATATCTCTCTTTCCTTCTGTCAAAACTCAAATTCATCGAGTTTGTTATGTATTTTGGCTGGGTTTGTTTTAGCGTGCTTCCCTGCTATCTTTCATTTTGTTCCGTAAAAATTTCTTAAAATTTCATTTTCCATAAAAAAATATGCCCAAAATTTTCATTTCTATAGAAAATTTCGTGAATATTTTGACTTTTAAAGAAATATTTTGTTCTAAATTTTTATCTCTATAGAAAATTTTTTGTTCAAAATATTTTTTATAGAAAAATTTGTTTTGTCAAAATTTTATTTGGTCTTAGAAAAATTTTGTTCAAAATTTTTATTTCTGTAGAATATTTTGTCAACATTTTATTTCGGATAGAAAATTTTGTCAAAAATGTTATTTCGAACTAGAAATTTTTTTTTTCAAAATTTTCATTTCTATAGAAATTATTTGTCCAAATTGTCTATTTCTATAGAAATTTTTGGGTTCAAAATTTTATTTCGTGTAAAATATTTATTCAATATTTCTTTCTATCATGACAATTTTTGTCAATTTATTTTTTTGTATAGATAATTTTATCAAGATTTTATTTCTAAAGAAAATTTTCTCAAAATTTCATTTCTACTGAAAATTTTCTCAAAATTTAATTTCTATTGAAAATTTTCTCAAAATTTTATTTCTATAGAAAATTTTCTCAAAATTTTATTTCTACATAAATTTTTCTCAAAATTTTATTTTTGTATAGAAAATTTTATTTCTACAGAAAATTTTTCTATAGAAAATTTTGTCAAAATTTTATTTCTATAGAAAATTTTCTCAAAATTTTATTTCCAAAGAAAATTTTGTCATAATTTTATTTCGATAGAAAATTTTGTCAATATTTTATTTCGGTAGAAAATGTTGTCAAGATGTTATTTCTACAGAAAATTTTGTCAAAATTTTATTTCTATAGAAAATTTTATTTCTGTAGAATATTTTGCCAAAATTTTATTTCTATAGAAAATTTTGTCAAAATTTTTTTTGTATAGAAAATTTTATCAAAATTTTATTTCTAAAGAAAATTTTCTCAAAATTTCATTTCAACTGAAAATTTTCTCAAAATGTCATTTCTATTGAAAAATTTCTCAAAATTTTATTTCTATAGAAAATTTTCTTAAAATTTTATTTCTACAGAAATTTTTCTCAAAATTTTATTTTTGTATAGAACATTTTATTTCTACAGAAAATTTTTCTATAGAAAATTTTGTAAAAATTATATTTCCTAGAGAATTTTGTCTTAAATTTTATTTCTACAGAAATTTTTCTCAAAATTGTATTTTTGTATAGAGAATTTTATTTCTACAGAAAATTTTCTATAGAACATTTTGTAAAAATCTTATTTCCATAGAGAATTTTGTTTAAATTTTATTTCTGTATAAAATTTAGTCAACATTTTATTTCTATAGAATATTTTGTCAAAATTTTATTCCTATAGAAAATTTTGTCAATATTTTATTCCTATAGAAAATTTTGTCAATATTTTATTTCTATAGAAAATATTTATCAAAAATTTATTTCTATCGAAAATTTTGTCATAATTTGGTAATAACCCCATTTTTTGACAATAATATAAAATTTACTGAAAAAATTAAAGCAAAGATAGGAAAGTTTTTTTTATTAAAGATTCTTATTTTTTTATAAGAAATTTGTCTTTATTGAATAAACTAAATTTTTTTCCAGTGTTTTTAGCATATTACTCTCAAAACACATACACACACCGTCTTTAGCATTCTCATACATATAAATAAAGTAAACTTTTTCAAATAAAATTGTTGAGGAAAAAATTACTGTTCATTACAACACGTATACATCGCCACCTTCTCTTCCTTTCTCACACTCTTGTCTATCTATCAACGAGGACGAGTATATATTTCCATTACAAGGACATATTTCAAAATTCCATAGCATTTCCAGCTTTTGAGATACTAAAGCCGATAATGTGGCTGATGTAAAATTTTCCTATGAAGAGTAGTCCATCCATTCTTCCTCACTTCCACAGCAATGCCAAGGATTCAATGGGAGGGGGCATGCCAACAAAGATGCCTTTGCAACATGATGAAGCAGCATACATTCCAATGACATGGCAGACAATGGACGTACTCAATAAATTAGTAGGAGTGTGTGTGTATGTGTGTGAGTGAGTAGGTTTTCATAAAGCTTTTCTGGTATGCAAGCCTTTTTTTCTCGGCCAGGGAGGGCTTCTGTAAATCGACCTATCCAATGATCCACTCCAACATTCCTGATGATTTTCACGCTCAACTCAACTCAGACACTGGATATTGACAACATCTGCTCGTTGAGACAAGGACAATTTGCCAGTTGTTTCGTTTTACCCCCAACTCTCATTGCTCTTGGTTTGGTTATTTTGTGATTTTGGTTCATCACATTTTTGGTACATTTTTCCATATGGGGGATATTGTATCTTAAATGTGGTGATTTTGTTTCGCATATGGGATATTACAAAAGGAAATGGAATTCGATATATAATAAAATGAAGTCTAAAGTTATTCCGGTTCATTCCTATCATTTTATATTTTTTTTACGGAAGTGAAAAAAGTCATTCGGTGCCAAGTCAGGACTATACGGGGGATGACGCATCAAGTCGAGTAATTTAAGTGCTCAAAGATGCAGTTGTTTGAGCCGATATGGGAGCACTCGCATTGCCGGGGTGAAGGGTGCTCCTTCTTCGGCGGATATCTTGGAAGACATCTGGTTACCCAATGGTTGTGTGCCACTCAGAAGTGACTATTCTGCGTTGTTCTAGGGGTACGATTGAGACATTTTGCTAATGTGCTTGAGAAAGGCCGATGTTGCAACGGTGCGAAGTGCGACGATGACGCATACGAGCGATGCTTAACTGGTAACGGTGGTGAAACGGTGCGGTGCTAACTGCCGTCACGACAAAATGAAAACTTTGTTCGTAAACGAAATGACGATGGTGTTGGGCCGACTTGAGCGCTCTTGAAGGCTATTATAAGCGGATTGGCTGTCGTGCCAACCTGGTATCCGTGAACGGGGGATGGCGATTGGTGTCGGCGAGAATGCGATAGTGTCGTGGCGATTCAGATTTCTGTAACGAGAGGGGGAAAGGAGAGGAAGCGCGAACGAACCGCGTTAGTGGGTGAGTGCCTAGTATAGCCTGCACAGAAAAAAAATTTCACGAAAATTTTTTCCAATTTAAATTCTTAATGAGTTTAAAATAATATTCAATTAAACAATTTAATTGATTCAACAAAAAATTTTTTTAATTGAAATAAAATCAGTCACTCAAATTAATAGCTTCAATTAATTTTTTAAATTGGATCAATTATTTTTAATAGCACTGCCAATTAAATTGTTTAATTGATATTATCATTTTCTGATTGATAGACATTCAATTTAAAAATTAATTGGATCAAATTAATTTCGTATTGAATCAGAAAAAAAAAATTTGTGTGTGGGAGAAGAGGAGATGGAGGGATGTCGGTGGAGAGAGGTGGTTTACTTACAATGGACGCCAACCGAAAGTTGTCTTGCGATCGGTACACTTGTAAGGGACTTCGCGTTGATTCATAGGCTCGTCCCGTCAAATCGCCGCATTCATTAAGTCGGTATGACCGCCACCCAAATGCGAATACTCCTTCAAGATCAGTAGTTTACCTTGGCCAAAAGTAATGATACGCAATGCGAATGCGACGTAAATATATATAAAATGGGGAGTAACTAAAGTTTAAATAAAAAACCAATTTGTATGAAGCAGTTTGGCTCCTGCTTAACCATTACAACATGTCAAGTGCTTTTTTTTCGAAAAATAGAGTGATAATTTGCTAAGAAGCCTTTTCTTCGCTGAGAGAGCAACTTTTGTTGCCATTTGGCTCATCTTGAACCCCATACAGTTCGTCTGCTGTTTTAATTTCGGTCTCATAACGCCTAAATCCAACGGATTCATCACCTGTCACGCATGTCATAGAGTCCTTTTCGCAAGCAGTGTGATCGTATTTTTGCGGAAGGACCATTTATTTCGACTTATTCGTCACAAAGAATTTCTTTTGGACGCGTCAAATGTTGATGGCATGAAATTGATGGATCTTAGTTTTAGGTTGGTGGAAGATGACACGAATCCGAACCAGCCGCGATTTGTGTTCCACTTAGCATCCATAGTTGGTCCATTGGCCAGGTTCCTTCAAAACTTTCTTTTTGCATTCTTCCTCTTCGTAACTCTCTCTCGCTTTTCCGGCCGGAATGCAGTCCATTCTAAGGCATAATGTGCTCCTTCGGATGCCCTAGGCGTCCTCCACCCCGATGCCTTGATGAAGGCCGAGAATACAACCCGCAGGCCTGCATTTCTCACAAGTCGTCATAGATTTCTGAAAGAAAATAAGATTCTCTCTCTGTT
>PGFW01054295.1:0-12745 GCA_003123925.1 Haematobia irritans | reverse complement strand
CATTTTTAAAGACGAAAATTATATATTTTTATTTCGCGTCTTTTTATATGTCCATAAGCCCCATGAAAAAAGTACCCGGCTTCTTTAAGTTAAGAATGACCTAATTGTAAGAAAGTTGAATTCGTATAGCAGCCAAAGACTTTTTATTTTTTTGTGAAACGTATGTCGATTTTGTCCGTTGTAAATTATGTAAGAATGCATTCCATATATTAGTTAACATTTTGCCTATATATTGATGTACCCTGTATACTACAGAATGAAAAAAATTAACTGAATTGAATTCGATATATGCGAATGATGATTTATTGAACTTTATTTCATATTCATTGGACAACATCCTTAATTACTTTGTTCGTTAAACCTTTGTTACTTCAAACTTATAACTGCTTACCCTTCGTTTTTAAATATTCCTAATTTTATTTTTAATTTATATAGGCAATTTTTTATTTCAATAAAATACTACACGTTTTAATTTAACAATATAAATCCAGTATTATTATCTACATTAATCAACAGCATGCGACCTTTGGCTTCTTGAAATATTTAGTTTATCTAGTTCCACTATTCCACTTTTCCATGTAATGTCATCAAATGCATAAAACGCATTTCTTTCTTCTTCGTTGTACCTTTCACCTTTTTAATAAGATGCCTGAACGCTGTAAACGTAACATCACGGAAACATATAATTTTTCCTCACTACAATTTAAATAACAAAATACATATATAGTTCATTTGTTATTTATTTATCATTATAATTACTATATTTTTTTACAATCGCCTCAGTATAGATACGCTGTCCATACTATGACTCAACAGCGCCGATGATCCAACTTTAAAAAAACAACCCACGCGCAATCCATACGATTTACATCGATGACAGATTATCCGATTGACAGGCTACGATAAAAGACAATTTCAGGAAAATTCCTATAATTCTAGACCAAGTGTGTGTCTTCTTAAGTTTTAAAAGGAATTGAATACTTCTTAGTAGCGGACTGACTAAAATATTTTCTATGCCAAGCTGTTATTCGTATGTATTGCATACAGCCTTTCTAATAATAAAGGAAGTCAGAATTTATCATTTTATAAGAAATTTATCACTAAATTGAGGAAACTTGGTTTTACTTCATATTTTTGTTTATTTTACGACACTGCTTGTTGATCAGTAATAAAATTTTTCTCTTGTTCAGTAGGTTAAATTTCTTATACACCAGCGAAGAAAACACAGTATTAGTAAAATTTCCATGCCTTTATTCTAAGTTAAATGAACTATTTCCCTATACTGGCTTTCAGCTTAGGATTTTTATTTAGCTGAAAGCAATGTAAATTTTTTTTTATTTAAACAAAAAATTTTAAGCTTAACTGGAAATAAAAATTGAGCTAAACTAACAAATTGAATTGAACATTTTTTCGCTTTAATGTTTCCGAAGGCACTTTTTCTTTAGTGTACTAGTGGTAGCCATTTTTGCGTTTTCCCATTAATTATACTAAAAATGTGTAAATGAAAGTAATTTGAAATTAAAATTAAATAACTAATTTTGAATTTGAAATTAAAAATTTTTATTAAACTAATTTAATATTTTTATTTAAAATTATTACTACAGTCACAAATAAAAAAAATAATAATATTAGTATTTAAAAATAAATATTAAAATTTAAATAAAAATTGAAAAAAAAAATAGAATTAAAATTTAATTAGAATTAAAATTAAAACTCTTATCCTTATCAAGGACAACGCGACCCAACTGAGTGTATAATTGTACGGGCCCAAAGCTATACTTTATTGCTGTATATAGTTCGTTTTTGCTTCGACTCATTCTGCCGTATATTCTCATGAAAAACTGCATTTGGTTGTGTAAACATGGAATATTTATGAAAATGAATATTCATGAACGTTGAGTACTTTTTTGCAACTGCATTTCGGTTTATCACTGTTGCCATAATGACGTTGGGTAGGAAGTTGGTTTGTTTCAACTTTTCTCTTCGAAACCATAATTGAAAAACCATGCTGTAAGGGCCTGATGAAATTTTTTCCTTAATATTTAATATTAAATTGTGTTTTAGTTTTAACATTTTACTTTGAAAAATATTTAAATTTTTCTTCTGTTTTATTTTCCATTTTAGGTAAGTTTCAGCGGACAATTTCGGTAAATCCTTTTAAAATATTTAATTGCATAATTGTTTGTATACTACATTATCATAAGTATATCTTTAACCAATGTCGTACGGGTAGTTAGTAGCACTTTAAAACTCCTATTGTAATCAAGAACCTACACGGATGAAAAAGACTGTTTTTCATATGTTTGGCTATATAACATTTTGTTTGGGAAACACAAATTTTTAAACACGAATATTTTTGAGTGCAAGCATATAATGTTCATAACACTAGCATAACATGTTTGGGACATATATGTTAATATGTTTAGAACCATATTATGTTTGGGACATAAAATGTTTGTAAATATAATATTGCTTGGATGCAAACATATATTAATTTAGAAATAGCCTATAACATATATGTGTTTAGTAGCTTGGAGCGTTATTAACAGGGAGGATATTGAATTAAGTGTGGTGGTTGTTGCTTGGTATTACAAAATTAACATTTATTTTTCCTGTGGCAATTGATCTTGCTACTTCTTTGATCCTTACAAACTGTGTGGTCCGCTGTTCGAATCCTCGTCCAGCAAAAGGTAAAATTAAAATAAAAAAAATCATACAATTGAATAATTTTTTCTACAATGTTTGTATTACAGGAAAAGGTGCTAAGAACTAAAAAATCTCGTGGAAGTGAGAAAGATGGGGGGGAATATACAATTAGGCAGAAACAAAATTTTGAGCATTCAGGTCGAAAACCTATGTTGTTAGCACCTATATTACCTGTTTATTTTCATAATTCATTATGATTGTAAATATATAAATAAATAAATAAAATTTTGGAGCACAATATTGTTTGGGAGATTTTTTTAAGCAATAATATTTTGGGACGCCGACCACGACGCGTGGCTGCAACTTCCAAACATATTATATGTGTTCACACAATAACATATTGTTTTTTGGAAGACAACATTATTTGAATTTGGATGCAAAAATACAAAATGTTTTTGGAACTTAGACTACCCAAACATATATTGTTTAGACCAAATTTGCTTTCAAACATTATTATATATTGGAAGAGATCAAACATATAAAATGTTTTGGGCAATACCCAAAAATGTATATGCTTGAAGCAAAATATGTTTGGGAGTATATGTTACAGAAGCGATTTTTTGTGAGCGTGTACCTATTCGATAATACAGAAAAATATAACATTTCAGAGAGAAAGTATATTTGTCAAATTGATTTGGAAAAAGCCCTTTGGCTGCAAGATGATTAAATAGACAATCCGAATTTATTTCGTTAATCGGTTGATAGTTTCGCTGCAAGAATAGGATGCTGATGAGAAAAGTTGCAATTCCGAAAAGATCGTGCATTTAGCCATCTTGCAGTTGAAGGGCTTTGCCCAAACCGATTTGACAAATATACTTTTCCTCTGTTGGTTAATTTACTCTTGTGGTTTATAAAATAAAATATTAACAATATTTCCAATTGAAATTTTAATTGAATTAACAAAAAAAAAAAAAAACAAATTTCAATTAAAAAATTGATTGACTCAACAAATTTTTTAATCAAAAGAAAAATCATTCACAAAAATTTATTGTATTAATTAATTGTTTAATTGGATCAATCGATTTTTTAACTGAGTTTATTGATTGATAATATCATAGCTGTGATTGAAGTATATTCGGCCGTAAGTTCGACCCGACCGAATCTTATGTACCCTCCACCATGGATTGCATAGAAAGTTCTACTAAAGAATGTTTGCCTATTAGACCATGTGGAGTCTATGTTAGATAAAAACAAGTAAGGAAAGTCTAAAGTCGGGCGGGGCCGACTATATTATACCCTGCACCACTTTGTAAATCCACATTTTCGATACTACACGCTCACAAAAAATCGCTTCTGTAACATATACTCCCAAACATATTTTGCTTCAAGCATATATATTTTTGGGTATTGCCCAAACATTTATATGTTTGATCTCTTCCAATATATTAATATGTTTGAAAACATATTGGTCTAAACAATATATGTTTGGGTAATCTAGTTCCAAAACATTTTGTTATTTTGCATCCAAATTCAATAATGTTGTCTTCCAAAAAACAATATGTTATTATGTGAACATATAATATGTTTGGAAGCATTTTGCACCCAAAAATATTATATGCTTAAAAAAAAATTCTCCCAAACAATATTGTGCTCAAAATTTTTTTTATTTATTTATATATTTACAATCATAATGAATTATGAAAAAAACAGGTAATATAGGTGCTAACAACATAGGTTTTCGACCTGAATGCTCAAAATTTTGTTTCTGCCCAATTGTATATTCCCCCACATCTTTCTCACTTCCACGAGATTTTTTAGTTCTTAGCACCTTTTTCTGTAATACAAACATTGTAGAAGAAATTATTCAATTGTATGATTTTTTTTATTTTTAATTTTTACCTTTTGCCGGACGGGGATTCGAACAGCGGACCAGACAGGTTTGTAAGGATCAAAGAAGTAGCTGATCAATTGCCCAAGGAAAAATAAAATGTTAATTTTGTAATAACAAGCAACAACCACAAACTTAATTCAATATCGCTCCCTGTTAAATAAGCGCTCCAAGCTACTAAACACATATATGTTTATAGGCTATTCTAAATTAATATATGTTTGCTTCCAAGCATATTATATTTACAAACATTTTATGTCCCAAACATAATATGTTCTAACATATTAACATATATGTCCCAAACATGTTATGCTAGTTTATGAACATTATATGCTTGCACTCAAAAATATTGTGTTAAAAATTTGTGTTCCAAACATATAATGTTTATAGCCAAACATATGAAAAACAGTCTTTTTCATCCGTGTATATCAAATCCGTCAAATGTGTTGGGTGCTATATATAAAGGTTTTTGTCCCAAATACATACATTTAAATCTGACTCCATCTGAACAAAATTTATAATCTATAGACTTAAAGATTAAGTCGGCTAAAGCCCTGGGAATTGGTACACTATGTTAGTAAAAAAACAAGTACGGAAAGTCTAAAGTCGGGCGGGGCCGACTATATTATACCCTGCACCACTTTGTAGATCTAAATTGTCGATACCATATCACATCCGTCAAATGTGTTGGGGGCTATATATAAAGGTTTGTCCCAAATACATACATTTAAATATCACTCGATCTGGACATAATTTGATAGACTTCTACAAAATCTATAGACTCAAAATTTAAGACGGCTAATGCCACTAGGGTGGAACACAATGTTAGTAAAAAATATGGGAAACATTTAATTCTAAAGCAATTTTAAGGAAATTTCGCAAAAGTTTATTTATGATTTATCGCTCGATGATATATGTATTAGAAGTTTAGGAAAATTTAGAGTCATTTTTTACAACTTTTCGACTAAGCAGTGGCTGATTTTTGTTGTATTTTGAACCATTTTTGTCGAAATCAGAAAAACATATATATGGGAGCTATATCTAAATCAGAACCGATATCAACCAAATTTGGCACGCATAGCTACAATGCTAATTCTACTCCCTGTGCAAAATTTCAACTAAATCGGTGTTAAAAATTGGCCTCTGTGGTCATATGAGTGTAAATCGGGCGAAAGCTATATATGGGAGATATATCTAAATCTGAACCGATTTCAACCAAATTTGGCACGCATAGCTACAATGCTAATTTTACTCCCTGTGCAAAATTTCAACTAAATCGGAGCAAAACATTGGCCTCTGTTGTCATATGAGTGTAAATCGGGCGAAAGCTATATTTGGGAGCTGTATCTAAATCTGAACCAATAAAATTTGGCACACTTGACTACACTACTAATTGTACTCCTAGTGCAAAATTTTAACCAAAATTAGGCTAAAACTCTGGCTTCTGGGGCCATATAAGTCTATATCGGGCGAAAGATGATATGAGAGCTATATCGCAATCTGCCACTGGATTTCAATCAAATTGGCACACCTGACTATAGATACTTATTGTTCTCCTAGGGCAAAATATTATAAGCAAATCAGGTTAAAATTCTGGCTTCTGGGGCCATATAAGTCATACCTTCGGGCGTGAAATATAATATATGGATTATATCTCAAATACTAAACCGATTTCAATCAAATTTTGCATACTTTGACCTATACGACAAAGTCGCTATGTTTGTCTTGCAAAACTCTCAGGAAAGCAAATCAGGGTACAACTGAAAAAAATGTCTTGGTCGTGATGTCATAGATTTCATGTCTTTATAAAATACGATACAAAATTTTGCTTTTGTCGTAGACCAGACGCAATTTCTCTAAAATAAAGTATAATTCCTTGTCCAAAAGTCGATTAAACTTTTCCAATGACGGTCGGTATTTCCTAATAATTAAGTAGATTTGACTTAAAATGGGGTATCCTTAACAATTGAAAGAAACCATTTTATAGGCCTAAGAGTCAACTTGACTTTAATAATCAGCGAAAAAATTCATTTATAATTTAATGAAATTGTCTTTAAATTGTATTGTCTTTTTGCATCTTGACTACAAAGCAAAAATCGTTCAAATAATAGGACATGTTTTTTCAAAACTTTATTTTTAAAGAGAGTTTTTTACTTCAAACATAGCATTAATTTTCTACTGGAAGTTCGAGTTCCTAATTGGAAAATAAAGTTTTGCCGTTAACTTCGTTTTAAAGGACTTTGATAGCATACGCAAGAAAAAAGCTGAGAAAGCAAAAAATTTAAATGCTTCGCTAGAAGCAAGTACACAAAACCTACAATTTAAAGAGGAATAGTGTCTTAAAGTATCCTTACTTGTATTTCTCCGCTTCTTGGCCTCGGAATCAATTCACAAATTTTTTAAAGCTAAAGCAAAATCTTTGCGAACCGAGTATGTCTTTTTCAGTGTAAAACTACTGGGTCCTATAAGTGGCATTATCGGGCGAAAGGATATATATGTGGAGCGCTATATCTAAAATCTGAACCGATTTCTTTCCAAAATACAATTAGGGTTCTATTCTGAGCCCAAAAACTTGTAACTTGCTGCCAAATTGAAGGCGATTTGGACTTAAAACTTTGCCGGGGGGGACCTAGACTTTTGATCACAAAAAATGTGCTTCACAGACGACGCGACGGACGGAGCAGACGACATGGCTAGATCGACTCAGGGACCCACCTGCAGCATTTATTGCCCAAAGCACCATGTGTGTATCTCGGCTCCTTCTGGGTGGTTGCAAACCATATTGCACTAACTTATAATATACCCTGGGGTATAAGAGACAGAATAACATACCTATGTATGCCACATTAGTTCTTGATCCTCTTATATACAGGAGTCTATAAATAATTATGAATGGCTATGGCTATTAGTGAGTCAAATTTCAAACGGATGGGTTAAAATTTGCTCTTCAACGAGGGCTCCGGTTGTCAGAATTTTGGTATGGTTTATATGGGGGCTATATTTAATTATGGACCGATTTTTGCATGATCATCACGTTACAAATTTCAACGCGGATCGAATGAATCTTTTGTCTCATCCAAGAAGGATCCGGGTTTTCAATTCTGCGTGGGATCGGTTATTATGGGGCTACACTATAATTGTAGGCACAGATATGAAACAATTTTTTGCATGGATGTTTGAGGGTATATAGTAAACATCAGCGTACCCGAATTTCAAAACTGCGTTAGTTTACAAAATGTGAAGTTGTTTTAAAAAATTTAATTTTAATTAAATTTTAATTTAAATTTTTAACGACTCCGAACTAAACTAATTTTTTTTAACGCAAATTAGATTTCATTGTGTTATTCAATTTTGAATAATGTTAAGGTATTGACTGTAACATGAAACGCAACTTCCAATTATCGGAGATTATTTTATGTTTCCTTAGGAATGTTAGACCACCATAAACATTTATTTCAAATATTTCAAACATCGTTTTTATTTTTTTAATTTTATTTTTAAGACCTATATAGGTTAGCGTTAGGTTATTGTGGCAGCCCCGATGTATAGGTCATTTAGATATTCAGTCCATTGTATGATTTACCACAGTTGAGTGAAACTTCTCTCTTATCAATGAGTGCTGCCCGATTTCCATGCCTAAGCTCAATGACAAGGGGCCTCCTTTTATTAGCCGAGTCAAAGCGGCGTTCCACATTCCAGTGCAAACCACTTAGATGAAGCTTTTGAAAAACCTCAGAAATGTCACCCAGCATTACTGAGGTGGAATCTCCCGCTTGAAAAAACTTTTTGTGTGTTCGGTCGCTAGCAGGAATCGAACCGCGAACTTGGCTATGCACAGGCGGGCATTCCAAACCATTGGCACCACGGGCTGGCTCCCACGTATACCCTATATGACATATGCTCGAAGATTGGTAGAAAATTTTTTTGCAAAATTTTATTTCTATTTGAAAATTTGTTCAACATTTTATTTCATAGGATAATTTTGTCAAATTTTTTCTTCTATAGAAATATTGTCAAATTTTTTTGTGCTAGTAGAAAATTTTGTCTAAAATTTTATTTTTCTATAGATAATTTTTGTCAAAAATTTTATTCTATATATAATTCTTATCAAAATTTTATTTCCTTATAGAAAATTTTTGTCAACGTTTTATATTCTATAGAAAAATTTTGTCATCATTCTATTTCTATAGATAATTTTGTTTCAAAATTTAGTCAATATACAAAAATGATCTGTTCAAAACTTTAGTCTATAGAAAATCTTGCAAAATTGTATTTCTATTAGAAAATTTGTCAAAATTTTATTTCTATTAAAAAAATTTTGTCAAAATTTTATTTCTATTACGAAAATTTTGTCAAAATTTTTAGTTGTTATAGAAAATTTTTGTTCAAAAATGTATTTCTTATAGAAAAATTTTGTCAAAATTGTATTTTATAGAAAATCGTTGCCAAAAAGTTTAGTTCTATAGCAAAATTTTTGTATTAAATTTTTATTTACTACAAAAATTTGGTTCAACATTTTATTTCTTTACGAAAATTTTTTGGTCAACATTTTATTTTCTATAGAAAATTTGTTCAAAATTTGTATTTCTATATAAAAATTCTGACAAAATTGTATTTCTTTATAGAAAGTTTTGTCAAAATTGTATTTCTATAGAAATGTTGTCAAACTTTATTTCTATAGAAAATTTTGTCAAAATTTTTATATTCTATCCACAGATTAAAAATAATCACCAAAATATTTCCAATTAAAAAGTTAATTGAAGTTTGAAAATGTTTTTCAACTTAATTAAATTAATGATACAATTAACTTTTTAATCAAGGTGGGAAACATTAAGTTAATTAAGTAAATTGAATCTGAAAATTTAAAATTTTTAATTAAAAAATTAATTGATACAATTAACTTTTAATTAAATTCGGAAAGGACTAAGTCAGTTAAAAAACTGTATGAACATTTTTTTATTAATAATAAAAATGTCATTTCAAAACAATATTTGTTTTCCAAAATAAAAACTCTAAGCCAGTTCAGAAAGCAATTTTAAAAATATTTTACCTTGTCTTTAATTAAAAAATTAATTTTTGAGTTTTGCAATCAACATCATTTAAATTTTTAATTGAATCAATTAAGAAATTAAAAAATTGAAATTTGCTAATGAAAATCAATTGCTTTTTAATCAAGATTTTTTTCTATGCCCAATTAAACTTGTATTGATACTATTATTTTCGTGATTGAAGACATTTCAATTAAAAAATTAATTGGGATCAATTAATTTCGCTTGATTGAATCAGAAAATATTTTTTTGTTGCGTAGAAAATTTTGTCAAAATTTTATTTCTATAGAAAATTTTGTCAAAATTTTATTTCTATAGAAAATTTTGTCAAAAGTTTTTAGTTCTATAGAAAATCTTGTATAAATTTATTTCTGTTAGAAATTTTTGTCAACATTTTATCTTCTATTAAAAAAATTATTGTTAATAATTTATTTCTATAGAAAATTTTTCTAAAAATTGTATTTCTATAAAAACTTTTTCAAAATTTTATTTCTATAGGAAAATTTTTGTCAAATTTTATTTCTATTAGAAAATTTTGTCAAAATTTTATTTCTATAGAAAATTTTTGTTCAAAATTTTAGTCTATATAAAATTTTCAAAAATGTATTTCTATAGAAAAATTTTGTCAAAATTGTATTTCTATAGAAAATGTTGTCAAAAGTTTAGTTCTATAGAAAATGTTGTCAAAAGTTTAGTTCTATAGAAGATTTTGTATAAATTTTATTTCTACAGAAATTTTGGTCAAGCATTTATTTCTTTATGGTGGTTACGAAAATTAGTCAAAATCTTTATTTCTATTAGAAAATTTTTGCCAAAATGTTATTGTCTATAGAAAATGTTTGTCTAAAATTTTATTTCTGTAGTAAAAACTTTTTCAAAATTTGTATTTCTATAGAAAATTTTGTCAGAGAATGTATTGTTTATAGAAAATTCAAAAATGTTATTTCCTATAAAAGATATTTGTCATAATTTTCAGTTTGTATAGAAAATTTTGTAAGTTTTTATTTCTATAGACAAATTTGTCAAAATTATTTTTATAGAAAATTTTGTCGAAAAATGTTAATTTCTGTAGAAATTTTGTCAAAATTTTTTACTTCTATAGAAAATGTTTCGTCAAATTTATTTTCTATAGAAAAGTTGGTTCAAAGATTTTATTTCTATAGAAAAACTTTTAGTCAAAATATTTATTTCTAAGAAAATTTTGTCAAAATTTACTTCTATATGAAAATATTTTTTCAAAATTTTATTTCTATTCGAAATTTTGTCACAATTTTTATTTCTATAAGAAATTTTTTTCAAAATTTTATTTTCTACAGAAAATTTTGTCAAAATTTTATTTCTATAGAAAATTTTGTCAAAATTTTATTTCTATTCGAAATTTTGTCAAATTTATATTCTCATACGAAATTGATGTACTTCTTATTTTGAGAGATATATTGTGCAAAATCCTTACCAAAACATAAAGAATTCTACCAATCTACCAATCTACCAAATAGTCAAAAAATCTACTATTTTCGGAAGAATAGTACCAACTGTCACAACCGACTCCACAGCCCTGATAGCAACTGCGTATTCCAAGTTTCAAGTCGATTTTCGTTCGGAAGTTAGCGTGAACTCCACAGACGGACGGACCGACGGACATAGCTAGATCGACTTAATATAGTATAGAGTTAGTAACATATACCCCCATCCTGTGGTGGCGGGTATAATAATTAGAACTATTAATTTTGTGATTGTAGAAAAAATTGTTTTTTCTCTGTGTATTAAATATTTTATTTGACCACATGGATAATTAAGATTTTAAATTTTATTTATTTGACAAATTGTTTAACTAAATAAACATTGCACGAAAGCAGAATAAATTGAATAGAATGAAAATACAACAACGACGACTATTTAGATTGACTCTCATTAGATTTTAATGGATATGGGAGTTTTATGTGACACCTTTGTCACATGGCATGTAAATACTTTGTTTCTTGTGCATAAATGTCATGTTACAACATTTCGATCATAAATTCATGCATTGGCATTATGGTCATGAAATTGTGGGGGTTTTCTTCACTATATAAACCATTTTCAATTGGCCGCTTAGCTCCCCCTTTGTGATGACAACCTAAGCACGACCCCATGTTGGGGCGATATCGTTTCGATTAAAGACTATGATCATATGCTGCGATTTTTTTTTAGTCGATTTGCATTTGCGGTATTTCTTTTTTATTGGGGTCTATGTTTACAAGCAGGGTAATGGTTGTATTTACAGGCGTTTAATTGTTTGATTGATAGAACCTCGTAATATGATACCACCATTTGCATTGCTCCAGATGTAAAACATTTACATTTGTGGGGTAAATGTTGCTGTCGGTAGGGGAGCAAGTGTTAGTGATGGGAATTTGATAGTCTTTAATAACATACACTTTGTGGGTTATTCTGTGGTTTCAATTCAATGTTCAACATCAACATGGTCAAGTTTGCTCCTCATATCGTTTATTGATGACAAATTAGCAAAACCGTGTGTTATGAGCATGTCTAATGAGTTTAAAGCTGTGTGCAAGTACATGATGAAAAGATTATCAAGCTATATTTCAATATAACATTGTGTGCCCAGGGGACAATAACTTTAGCCCATGGATGCCATATGTCATGGTTAAAAGTTTACTTGAGCGACGCCGGGATTATTTAGCGTTCTATACGCAGGAAAGGAATATGATCACACCAAATATGATTCAAGAGCTTAACAATACTTTTTTCACGGGGAACATGTAACATGTTTGTCGCAACCAGGGCTGTGGAGTCGGAGTCGTAAAAATTTTGCTCCACTCCGACTCCGGCTAAACCAAATTTTTTAAAATACTTCACATTTTTGTCAACTTAAGCAAGTTTTTATTTGAAATATTTCGAACATCAAATTATTTCTTTTTTTATTTTATCTTAAGGCCTATTTCATATGTGGCAATATTCCGAGGCAGACAAATTTTTTCAAAGTTTGTTTCTTTTATAGAAATTGTCAAAATGTTGATTTCTATAAAAGCCTGTTTGTCAAAAATTTTATTTCTATAAACTATAGAGAATATTTTTTTCTATACGAAAAATCTAGTCCAACATTTTATTTCTATAGATCAAATTGAGCTCAAATTTTGTTTCTTACAAAAGATTTTGCCCA
>PGFW01054277.1:375-11019 GCA_003123925.1 Haematobia irritans | reverse complement strand
CAATCGTTCCATACATATAATTTTGCTCACATTATTTTTTTCGCCCGAGAGCAATAATAAAACGACAATGACGATGATGGCGACAACGCCAAAAAAATCAGCCAGACGGATGTTGGAAAAATAAAAAATAAAAAAATAATTAAAACTCGTACGTATCACTTTTGTCCCTTAATTATCAACAAGTATTCACCACAAATTGTTCAGTATTTTCGTCTTTTGTGAAGTTATATATTTTTTATTTGTTGCTGCTGGTGCTTTCACGTAGTTGAATGAAGCTTTTTTTCTGCGTTCGTTCACTTATTCTGCTTGTTCTTCTTCTTCTTCGTACAATTGAAATTGTTTCTTTTCGTTGTTCATAATCATCACCGACTTCGACGAAGAGAGAGAGAGAGAACAGAAATATGAATACGAAAACAGTAAATTTTTGCTCGACAAATGGTTATAAGGGTACTTTATAGAGATGAGAGATGATGAGAAGACAATTGACAATAAAGCAAAAGTCAAGGTAGAACAAAAAAGAAACAATCAGCTGATTTGCAAAACCTCAATGCATTATCAATTTCATTTGTGTGTAGGGTTGCCATTTTAGTATTTAATATCAAATTTTACTTAACACAAATACGGAAAATTCCAATAAATATTGTCGTCTTATGTGCTTTACAGACTATAAGTTATTCCGGACGGAATGTCGGTGTTTGTAAAGATTCTTAAGCGGACCTTAGACGGTCGGATAAACACTACGACAGAGGTTCGCCTATTTGTTGTGTGTTCGTTCAAGTTTTACCCTCACACTGCACGAACAATTATGATAACCAAAGACAATAAACTCTAGGAAGATAGGAAATTGGCTACTGAGGAGATCAAACCATTTACCGTGTTAGTTTCATACTCGAACCAAACGCGTATACGACAAGTATTGACATAGCATTAAAACGCAAATAAAAATAAATTTAGTGAACGAAATAAATTTCCATAAAGGGGAAAATGTAATTTTTTTGTTGTAGCCTAAAATTTAACATTGTTTCATTAAGAAAATTAAGTTTTTCATTAAAAAAATAAAAACGAAAAATAAATAAAAAAATTACAAACATGTATGGAACTAACATGGTAAATGCAACATTTGGTATGACGCAAGCCAATTTCATATCTTCCTCAAGTTTATTGTCTTTGATGATAACAACATGAAGAAATAAGAATAAGCATAAACACAAACAATGAAGATGGACGAAAAGTTAGGTGTAAAGCCATTTGTTTTAGTAAAAATGGAAGAAACAATAAAAATTCCAAGCTGAATTAGCGATCCCTCATTAATTTCATTGCAGAAATGCTTGTTTTAATTATGAAAATAAATTTGTTTTTGCTAATATTTTGCGAACATCCCCTTACACGTGAAGATTTGTGCCTCCCAACCGGAAAAAATCAAAGTTGTTTTGATTTTATCCCAACACGTCCCCGCAACACGCGAACATGGCCTTATACTAGAGGATTTGTCGACGCAACGTGTTGTGTCGTAGGGTTTATCCGACCGTATAAGGTGCCCTTTACAGTGTGTCGGATCGATACGACTTGTCGGCGATGACTAAATAATCGGTAAATGTGTTATCGATCCCATACACATGCAGCAGTAATCGATTTAGCCTTTCGGACTTAACTTATAATGTGCACAATATATGGGATATGTTTCGACATGAAGCACTGTCGTCTCCGGAATAACTGTAAAGCGCATTACTTTCAACTAATTATGCATTAGAAATATATTTTGCAATACTGCGCCGTCCAGACCATAGGTTTATCCGGACGACACTATAAGTTATGGCCACACTATATGTTATGCTCGAAGACATAATCGATACTGCTGCTTATTAATGTGATCGATCGCATTTATCGATTATGTCATCGCCGACAATTCCTAGCGATTGGGCCACACTGTAAATTTCTTTACAAACACAGACATTCCGTCCGGATAAACTTTTACATGAGGCCGTATTCATAAAAAGTTAATTTGACGTTTATGAACGATTGATAAATTAATTTCGTGAAAATATAGCATTCATAAACGATTAATAGCTTACGCATAACCTTTAATCAAGTCTTTGGTAAATTTGTAAAAAATTTATTGTAGGATGTGCCTTCTTTAATCTTGATGTAAAATTGCAAAATGCCTTTTGCGGCAAGTACCTATAATGTATCGCTGTTTTAATGCTATATTTGTATATCCATTATATGCCAAATGCTTATAAAATGGCGATCTTTTCTCTTATAAAAACCGCTATTTTGATGATGTAATTTTTTCAAAATACTAATCCAAATAAGAGAAGCTGCAGGAAATAGACGTACAAAAAATTCATACCATACCAATATTATGTAAATTTAACGTCATCTTAAACTTCCTTTTGTTACTTTAATGAAAATGCGTCGAAAATTAAGCTCGAGAAAATTAAATAGATGAATTCCATTAGATTAAGTGATGTGTTTTAACACAATAAGACTTTATATTTCGAATACAAATCCGCGTTGGATTAATACTAATATCTGATACTAACATATTGACTAATTATAAAATGATTGTATCTTGTGAGTAATGCATTCTGCTATAAATAATTTTAGCCTAAGAAAATTATGTTTCGCCACAAAATCATTAAAAATGTTGAGACTTTCATTTTTATTTTAAGATCGAACCGTTATAATTCGATCTTCATCACTACGATGAAAATGACAAGATGTAACGGACATGTGCTTGCAACCTAATCACTAAGAACGCAATGATAACTTATAATAAGTGTATTAATGATTAATGAATACCATATTTTATATAAGGCTTAGTAGAATATAAAGAGCGTTAATAGCTATCACTGTTTAGAGGCACGTTAATGGATTTTTTTATGAAATAAGGCCGTATAGGCTGGGGCGCGCATAAGATACAGCAACCAAACTCTTGGGAAAGTTACACCTCCATATCGAAAAGTCATAATAAATTTTAGTTTATTTCAAAATTGAAGCATTTTAATGGGTTAAGACATCTTAGTACTGGAAAGCTTTAACGAACAAACACGAAAACACACTTTTTCCAAAATATGAAAACAAATTCACAGAAAAAAAATTCGCACATTTTTTAATATGTAAATAACTGGGCTGTCATTCGGTATAAATCCCGTCCCAAAATCCCGGTATTTTCGGAACGGGATACATCGCGATACCGGGATTTTTTTTTTAACAATCTAAATTTGTTAAATTTGCAGCTTTTGAGGATTTTTATGATAAACGCCAACAACCACACAAGGATGAGTATTTTCACATGTAACACCATATCAATTGCATATGTGAATTCCATATTCACATTAATTACAAATGGCCTAGAAAATGCTTGCCTACAAACAATATTTCGCAATTGGTTGAGCATTAAAATTGAAAATTTAGGTTGAAAAGTTGTTGCGCTTAATATGTTGCAGAAATTTGTCAGCTAACGTGTTGAATTCTACTGTTGATAGTGGAATTCCATTATTTCAACATTAATTCAAATGGCCTAGAAATTGCTTTGCCTAACAAGCAAATTTTCCAATAGGTTTGAAGCATTAATTGAAATTTTAGTTTGAAAAAAGTTGTTGCCTAATATGTTGAAGAAATTGCTTGCAACGTGTTGGAATTCTACTGTTTGAGGGTAATGTCTGTTTTTTGTTTAAGGAACGCGATTTTCAACAAACAATTTCCAATTGAATTTTAAGGAAATTCTTAAAAAATCGTTTGAAAACGTATTGAACTAAGCATTTCTCCAAATGCTTGTGTTTATGGGAAATTGGTAATCTTAATTCAGTATTAAATCGAATTGTCGACGGTGAGCAAGATGTTTTTCATCTGCAATCAAGATAATATCGCGTATATCCTGATGAAACTTTTGAAATCCTGAAATTTTTAAAGAGGTTACTAAAACCATGAAATAAAAAGGAAAATCCTTAACTCTTTTGCTGAAGTACTTAAGCATGATGAACGTAGCTTTTTAAATGTATTAGTTTTTGTTAAGTAGCAATTTGAAATTGGCTTTTTTAATTTACTCTTAATTTTATGTTGGTTAAGCTGTTTTTGTTAATAAAATTGAATTAAACCAAATTTTCTCTATCTCTACAATTTTTGAGCTGTGAATATTGTTATTACTCAGAATATATGAAGAATATCCTAATATTTCTCATCTTGAAAAAAATCTCGGCGGATCCCGAATTCCGCGTATTCATATTTTTAAATCCCGAATTCCTGCGGGATTTAAAAAAATCGACCCCGAATGGACCAGCCCTAGTAATACATACGCTCTAATTAACAATTAAAATATTTATTGCTCAGTTATTTTTGAAATTTTACAATACATGTATGTCTTGTTCTTCTAACTGTACGAAAAACTCATCAAGTCACTCGCAAACTTAATTTCGTTTTCTGAAAAATGGGGTAATTTTTACTTTTTGTTGTGGAAATTCATTAAAAATAAAAATATGCTTTAACTTGACACATTATTGTATACGTTCGACACATATTTCGTAAAATATAGAAATTTCGTTCAATAAACCAATGATATACAAAGGTATTTCTTCGGCTTTCGGGCCAAAGACCTCTTTAAGAAGATTTCTCGTGTGAAGTGGGAGTACTAAGTCATGAGGTGAGTCAAAATCATAAAAAAAAAAATAAGTTGTGTTCATTTGCTTTCCTCGTAGTAAAAGGTAGTTGTCGAGTCAAAAATATTGGCGCTCGACCTAAAGCCGAATAATTTTAGCGAGATTACAGCGCAAATTGAAATTGAAAGACTCTTCTTGTCCTACCCCCACTTGTTTTTGCAGTAGAAAAATCTCATTAAAAATTCAAGTAATAAGTCGCAATCATGCCAATGTTCGAGCCTAAATAAGACCTTCTTCCAGAAATAGTAGATGAGGAGGTCTATAACAATCATTCAATATAAAGCGTCTTCAAAATATTAATTTATAATTCTAAAGGATATCATCCCTTGATACCTTATCTCGTGCGAAAGCTCTCGTTCGTATTGTAACAGAAAAGGGAAATCAATTTTTGGTTCTCTTTATTTCGAAAGGTTTATGTCGCTTATAGTTTTTTCAGCGAGGAGCAAATCTGTGATTCTGAATGAAAAAATTAAAAAAATATATTATTTAAAAATTTAAATTAAACTCTGTGCATAATCAATTTATACCCATATAATTGAAAATGAACTTTCAAAAATAAGAAAAAATCCAAATTGATTCGCCATCCGAGTGACTCATTTTTCTTTCGAATGGGGTCTATCTAAAAAACGGGAACAGAGCATTAGCTCTAAAAACTCAAATACTGGTCACTAATTTTTATGAAACATCTATTTATATCAAGTTATAGGGCCTGGTTACGCCGTGTAGGTACATATGTGTTTATTATGCGTCCTTTGAGCCAAACCCAATTTTAGACACATGGAATGGAGACCCTAGATGGCCAGATACCCAAATGGATGGATGGGTCAGCATGACACATGATCAATTACATTATCTAAGAAATTTGGACCTACTTGCCCAACAAAACGAAGGAGTACGAATTTTACCTTCTAGATGAAGAGTTGAAATAGTGTATCAAAATAAAAAAGTTCTATTCTAAAGATAGTATTTAGAATTAATCATGTAGATCAATTTTAAATATATGCTGTAATCAAATTTAAATGGATGCATTTATGATATATCATAACATAGAGCAAATGGTAAGTAAAATATCACAAATTTCAATTAAATTATATGAAAAGCTCAAGTAGACTGTGAGTCTGATTTCCTTATTGGCTATATCAAAGATATGACCATCGAACAAGGAATGTGTCTTTTGTTTTGAGACGCCTAAAGTTATTCACGTTCCGAAATGCTCCCTAACTACGAAACAAAGCGTATATCTGCGATAAAGCTAAACTTTGTTTAGAGGCAGCAGAATTTATTTTTGTTGTGTCATCAACAGATATTTTCGATACGACCAAATCGATGGCAAACGTACGTGGAAAGTATAGTAAGAATAAATTTCCTACAGGGAACGTTTTTAAAAATTCAATTCCACAACCTAACAAGTGGACTGGTAAAATGGAATTTTTTCAGTTTTCATCGATGTTCAACACAAAAGAATGAAAGTACCAATTAATCAACTCTGTCTTGGACCTTCCTTCTACAGCTTCCCACACCTCACACCCTTATTTGTGTAAAAAACCGTATTTACATTCCACCTTTTATACATTCATCACACACACAATCATATATCGTCTGTTCATTTCTTGCTTTATTTCTAATTTCTTATTAACACAAACACACAAGCAAGCATGGGGAAGAAAAAAACTTTTATATACACACACATTCACATTCATCATCGTCATGATCGTAATTCATTTTTTTTATGAAATTAATTTCGTCAAAAATATCTTGCCAGCCGTAAAACAATTGATTATAAATTCCGTGAAATTTCTTTTTTTACAAAATTTGCATTCACTTTTTCTATACATTTAGCAAGTTATTTTTTTAACATGTCTTCGTCGTACATGACATTTTTTAAATTTGTTTAATTTTCTTTAAGAAATGAATGCGTTCTTGTATTTTCAACAACCAATCACTCTTTTTGCACTCCTTTGTTGTTACTAGATGTTTTGGCTTAGTTCGGATCTTTAGACACTTTAAAAATGATTAAAAAGCAATGATTTATCTTTAAATTTACTTGTAAAATATATTTATTTCACTTGACTCCAAAAAATTTCTTCTCGCAGCAGCCTACTTGAAAATTATGATGACAACGCCTTGACGTCCGATGTTATACGAAGAGTACGGCAATTCGTTTTTCTTCTAGACAGTGCTGCCGTACTTCACATTTAAGGTGAAGTGTGGGATTTATCTTGTTGTTTTGATATGCTTGCAAAAGAAAAATGAATAAAAATATGTTGTTATATATACATAAATTTGTAGTCATAAGTGCTAAACTTTATAGTCATACAACTTCAAATAAAATATGGTCGGAAACTATCCATGATTGCATCTAAAATACGAATTTTAATGACTAGTTTAAAATCAAATATTTTCTATTCAAACATACAGCAGATCTGGTAATACAAATATGAAACCTTTGATAGATTTGCCTACTGTCTCGACTAAATTTGGAACGCACCTACGGACGGTATGATAAGAAACTTTATACATACGTTTGGGTTTGTTCCCGACACCATTTGTATACAAAAACTTCTCCACATATCAATTATCTGTTTATGTGTGACCGCGAGAATGATAGCCAACCACTTTTTTGCCAGTTCGACGGACCGCCGCTGAATATGTCGAGTCATCACTCGACTCAAATTTAGCCCGCCAATTAATTCAAAAATATCCGATTTAAATCAGATAAAATTTATTAATAATTTGTGGTTTTTTGCCAAAATTTTGAAACTTCCACCCAGCTATCAACAATTTCAAACTGCCCCTATAACATATTGCCAAAAAATTTATGCTTCAGAAATAATTTTAGCAGAAATGTAAATTCGATTTGTAAGAAAATTGGCTGTACAACTAATCTCAATTATCATTCGAATAACTTCAAATTGGTTTTATAAATGAATAATTGTCGCGCCAAATGCGTCAAATTGACCATCGCTTAGCCGTTTGGCAGGGAACAGCTAGTGTCTGTGAAACAGATGATTCTAGATATTGAATAACATAAGGGCTGTTTATGTTCTTTTAGCACTGGATATGCTAAGCCGTTAAGGACTAAAAGAAAACAGAGTACTCGTTTATCCAGGACATCTCCAAAAATATACAACACTGTCATCAGCTGTTTAAATACAATCACAGAAAAGGTGTGAAATCTTGCATTTTTAATGTAGGTTAGGTTAGGTTAGTTTAGGTGGCAGCCCGAAGTATCAGGCTCACTTAGAACTATTCAGTTCCATTGGGTGATACCACATCGGTGAAACTTCTCTCTTAATCACTGAGTGCTGGGCCGATTCCATTGTTAAGGCGGTACTATGTTCATTCTTGCGAAAAATTTTATGGAAAACCATTATTTTCGCAACATAAGGTGGCGTACTATGTTTGTTGGCACGAAAAAAACTTGCACTTAACCATTCTTTCGCTGTTGAAAAGAGAGTGTTGACAAATACAATTTTCCGACGAAGAAAACAGCTATTTTGGAAGCTAATTCCGCGTTTATTTTCTCCGCAATTTAATGACCAACATCGCCAAATGTCATACTATTTTTACTTATACGTAGTGTATGTGAAACAGATTATTCTAGATATTGAATAACATAAATAAACAAACCACCTCTGCCAACATTTTTGTAATTGACGAAATTTCTTCCCACCGCGCAGAAAACTTTCGTATACGATATCAAAATCTCAATTTAATAGCGCTGTAACTCTTGAGAAGTTTTATTCGTCGTCCAGTTTATAAGTTTTTCCGGATGGAATATTTGTCTTTGCAAAGAATCTTAATGCTGTATATTCAATACGTTTTCAAACATTTTTTCAAGAATTTCCTTAAAATTAATTTGAGAAATTGTTGTGAAAATCGCGTTCTTAACAAAAAACAGACATTACCCTCAACAGTAGAATTCAACACGTTAGCAACAATTTCTCAACATATTAGCAACAACTTTTCAAACTAAATTTCATTTTAATGCTTCAAACCTATTGGAAAATTTGTTGTAGGCAAGCAATTTTGAGGGCCATTTGAATTAATGTTGAATATGGATTCAGCTATCAACAGTCTAGGGAATTCAACACGTTAGCAAACAATTCTCAACATATTAGCAACAACTTTTCAAACTAAATTCATTTTAATGCTTCAAACCTATTGGAAAATTTGTTGTAGGCAAGCAATTTTCTAGGCCATTTGAATTAATGTTGAATATTGGATTCACTATCAAATTGATATGGTGTTACATGTGAAAAATACTCATCCTTGTGGTTGTTGGGTTTATTCATAAAAATCCTCAAAGGCTGCATATTTAACAAATTTAGATTGTTTTAAAAAAATCCCGGTATCGCGATGTATCCCGTTCCGAAAATACCGGGATATTGGGACGGGATTTATACCGAATGACAGCCCTAGTATTTACATATTAAAAATGTAAGATTTTTTTCTGTGATTGTTTTCATATTTTGGATAAAAGTGTGTTTTTTTGTTCGTTAAGCTTTCCAGTATAAGATGTCTTAAAACCATAATAATGCTTCAATTTTTGAGAAAAACTAAAATTTATTATGATTTTTGAATATGAGGTGTAACTTTCCCAAGAGTTTTGTTCTGGTACTTATGCGCCGTCCAGGCTAAAAGTTTATCCGGACGGAATGTCTGTGTTGTGTAAGAAGTTTACATGCAACTAGATGTCGCGATGGAATAATCCGATTAAATGTGCGATCGATCACATTATAAAGCAGCAGTATCGATTATGGGTGCTATCGAGCCATACATATAGTGTTGGCCATAACTTATAGTGTCGTCCGGATAAACCTATGGGTCTGGGACGGCGCAGTATTGCCAAAATATTTTTCTAATGGCATAATTTTAGTTGGGAAAGTAAGTTGCGGTTTCTACAGTTTGCGGACGGACAGGCTCCATGTGAAACAGGTATCCCATATACGTGTGGCACAATTATAAGTTAAAGTCGAAGTGCATTAATCGATAGGCTTATGGCTTGCATGTGTATGGGATCGATAAACATTTACCGATTATTAGTCATCCGCCGACAGTCGTATCGATCCGCACACGGCTAAAGGCACCGTATACGGTCGGGATAAACCCTAGGCACACACGTTGCGTCGAAAGAATCCTTCAGTATAAGGCCAGTTCGCGTGTTGCGGGGACGGGTTGGATAAATCAAAACACTTTTGATTTTTTCCGGGGTTGGAGGCACAAATCTTCACGTGGTGGGAAGGTGGTTCGCAAAATAATGTATGCAAAAACAAATTTTATTTTCATAATTTAAAACAGCATCTTCTGCAATGAAATTAATGGAGGGGATCGCTAATTCAGCTTGAATTTTTATCTGTTTCTTCCATTTTTTACTAAACAAATGGGCTTTACACTAACTTTTCGTCCATCTTCATTGTTTGTGTTTATGCTTATTCTTATTCTCATTGTTGTTATCGATCAAAGACAATAAGACTTGAGGAGATATGAAATTGACTTGCGTCATACCAAATGTTGCAGTTTACCAATGTAGTTCCATACATGTTGTTAATTTTTTTATTTATTTCGTTTTATTTTTTTTAATGAAAAACTTAATTTCTTAATGAAACAATGTTAATTTTAGGCTACAACAAAAAAAAATTTACATTTTCCCCGTTTATGGAAATTTACTTTCGTTTCACGTAAATTTATTTGTTGATTTGCGTTTTTAAGTGCTATGGTCCAATCTCTGTCGTATTGCGCGTTTGGGGTTCTGAGTATGAACTAACAGCGGTAAATGGTTTGGATCTCCTCAGTTAGCCAATCTTCCTATCCTTTCCTAGAGTTTTTGCGTCTTTTGGTTATGCATAGATTGTTCGTGCAGTGTGGGAGGGTTAAAAACTTGAGCCGAACCACCAACAATAGGCGAACCTCTGTCGGTAGTGGTTTATCCGACCGTCTAAGGTCCGCTTAGAATCTGTTAGCAACACCACCGACATTCGGTAGC
>PGFW01054263.1:560-10666 GCA_003123925.1 Haematobia irritans | reverse complement strand
CTCGATAAGTTATGCTCGAAGAACATAATCGGATATTGCTGCTAGTTTATGGGATCGATAACACATTTATCGATATTTTACTTACGTCCGACAATTTTTAGCTTTCGGTCACACTGTAAGATTTTTTATAAACACAGACGGCGCATCATGGAAAATTGACGGATGCAAAATAGACATATTATTTGTGTCGGCTCACACATTTGCTGGCGAATGGTAATTCTTATTCTTCTGGTCTTAACACATTATACAGCATAGTAATGTAGAATTTAATGTGAACGGTCCATAGGAATGCATAGATCGATACTGCCTTTGCAAATGTTTCATGGGATCGATAACACATTTAACACGATTATTTAGTCACGCCGACGAAGTCGTATCGGGATCCGACACACTGTAAGATTCTTTACTAAACACCGACATTCCGTCCGGAATAACGTGATAGTCTGTAAAGGCGCATGCACGCTTCTTCGATCAAAATATCAATTTATAATTTATCGAAAACATGAAATTCAAACGTGGTACATTGGGTCATAAATAATTGCAGAGTACTCGTGCCATCAAATTTCAAAGTTTCCGATTTCATGCCTCATCGCTACCTACAGATCGGTAAGTGACACTGCAAAATCGCCAACTGTGATAGTTATTTTGCCATCAACTATGTGTATCAAGAGCCATTTTTATTATTTTATGAAACACGAAGCACAACTAAGCTTTATTATAAATTATTTAAATAAAAATGATAATAGGGCTGTTTTCTTTTAGCATACTTGGGATACGCCAAGCCGTGTAAGGACTAAAAGAAAACAGAAGTACCCTTGAATCGCAAGGACATCTTCAAAAATATGGCAACACTGGTTCATGCAGCGTGTTAAAAACAATCACAGAAAAAGAAGTGAAAGTCTGTGCATTTTTTAATTTATGAGAATGCTCATGGAATATGTAATAAAATATTTTACTGCTGCGATTATTTAGACACGTGTACGACTTGATAGTTCATGTTTTATCGATAATTAGTCAGCGTATAAATTTGCTAAAGAAGCGTCAACTTTATCAAGAAATACAATTCTGGCACATCGTGCCGCGATCTTGCAACTTGATTGAGTTCTGGATAGAACTACCAGTGCAACGATGTTCTGGATAGTCCCATATTACAGAATGTTGATTCCACTGCTAAAAAGAAAACAGCCCTAAGAATGTGCTGAAAATTGGTGTAAGGAGGCCTGGTACTCTGTTCGGTTTTCGCGTTGAAAACGTCCATACAAAATTAAAAAATTGCGAAAAACTTGAGCAAATTTTCCTATTTGTGGTATCTATTGTTTTTCGAGTTGGAAAAAACTGACGTTTATAGCAATGGCGCCATTTGCAAGTGTGAATTAAAGAAATAATTTATTTATTAAATACTATTTGTTGTGGGTGTTATACATAAAACTACTGAAACTTATACAAGGATAAAAGGAGCAACAGATCAAATTCCCAGGAAAAATAAAATGTTAATTTGTAATAACAACATCGCAACCACCAACTTTTAATTCAAATATTCGCTCCTGTAAGAATAGCGCTTCGCAAGTTACACTACAAAAACACCGCTTTCTATGTGGCGAAATTATGGTTTCTAAGGGTGATTCTTTTTGTAAGTTTTAGGATTTTCATGCATTGAGTATTTTGACAGATACACGTGGGATTTCAGACATTGGTGTCAAAGAGAAAGATGCTCAGCTATGCTTTGACATTTCATTCATGAATATGACTTACTAACAGGGTCACAACGTCGAATTTTTCAGTGATCGGGCCATAGAAAAGTTGGCAGAAAAATCCGGCGTTTTTTTTTCGACCAAATTTTGTGTGTCAGCGGATGAGGCTCATTTCCTGGTTGAAATGGCTACGTAAATAAGCAAAATTGCCGCATTTGGAGTAGAAGAGCAACCTATAAGCCGTTCAAGAACTGGCCCATGCATCCCGAAAAATGCAGACTGTTTTGGTGTGGGTTTGTACGCTGGTGGAATCTGATTGATCGCGTATTTTTCAAAAAGATTCGTTGGACGCAACGTTACGGTGAATGGCGATCTGCTATCGTTCGATGCTAACATAAACTTTGTTTTGTTGCCGAAAAATGGACAGAACTGAACTTTGTTTGACATGTGGTTTCAAACAAGAATGGCGCTAATGGCCAGCGACAAGCTCGGCGATTCTATTGGCCATTAATTGAGGGAAATACTTCGGAAGAAGCTCAATTCTTTCAAGAAATGGACTCGGTAAGTCCATCAGTCATGGCGATTTGAACGCCTTTGAGACATTTTTTGTGGGGCTACGTCCAAGTCTATCAAGTCTACCAGAAATAAGCCATGCACCTATTCGCGCATTTGGAAGACAACATGTTCCGAAGAAATTCGGCTATTCCGGCCGAAATGCTCGAAAAAGTGCCCAAAATTGGACTTTCCGATGGACCGACCTAAGACGCAGCCGCGGTTCAACATTTAAAATGAAATTATCTTCAAAAAGTAAATGTCAATGGACCAATCTAAGCGTTTCAAATAAAAGAACCGATGAGTATTTCAATTTTAGTCGTTTTTTTTTTAAAAAAAAAGTTATCAAGCTCTTAACAAATCCACCCTTTATTAAAATTCGGCAAGAAGAACATAGTCGGCCTTAACGTGTATTTTTGAGACAATTTTTGAACCTTCCTATGTAATAAAAGTGATTAAGTGTTTTCCAATGAATTTTTCCAAGACAATCCCTGCCTCCATTGGGAAATAAAACACGGCTGATAGACGCTACAAACATGTAACATTGTAACTCAACATCAATCTTTTTATAATGGCAATACAAAATATGTTTAAAAGTGTGAACGTGAACTGTCGTATAAATGTGTATTTTATGGAATTTATAATGTTTACATTATTATTGAAAGCATCTAAACATCGTGTTTTACTCTAATGTAGCCAATATTTGGGATATGTGAGACACGAATACTGTCGTCCAGATAAACTTTTAGTCTGGACGGCGCATTGAATATTTTAAATAAAAATATCCCAACCGCTATAAGATAAATCGTACAACTAATCTTAAATTAAAATTTACATATCTGTTGTGCTATGTTTTTTCCCTAAATTATCATAGAATCGTAGTATTAAATTAGTTTGGGGAGTGATTATTTTTTTTGCAGGTATTGATTTGAAGCTGTTTTGGTTTTCATAAGATAATTTATAAGAAACTCAAAATCTGTTGCTGTCTTAAGTCTGGTACTAAGTTCGTGTTTCACTAGTGGTAACCAAATTGCTAGCGCAATATAACAATAAAGATACTGCTTTTCTTTACAAAGACTACCATGTCATAGTGTGAGTTATCAAGTCCAAGTTATCAATTCAATGTCAATAAGTTGGACTCTTTCTCAAAGAGATAACACTAGATTAAAGAAAAGTGACCGTGAAAAACTGTGGATTTTCATCCGTGAAACTTAGTAAAGGCTATCCATGTACTTACCCACCTATCTTGAGCCTTTCCAAATAAAACAAAGAATAAATGTGTTTTTGTTTTTTTATTTGGAATTACTTAATTCCATATCAACATTATTACTTTTGGTTTTATTGAATTCAGTAAAATTGATTTAGTTTTTTTCTTCTTTATTATTTAAACGATTTTACCTCATTTATTATGTTCTTTTGTTTCATGTTGTTGGTTTTTAATAAATGGTTTGTGTTTTTCATTACCTTCTTTTTGTTGTTGTTTTTTTGTATTTATTATAATATACTCTGTTTAAATTTAAACTTAAATTTTACAAAAAGCAGTGTTTGTTTTTTTATATATACCATGATTTTGTTGTTGTTTGTATGATGGTTTCAATTTGTTACTCTTTTGTTTTTGTTCATTTATTAAATCTAAATTATAGCAATTTATATTTCGTTTTTCTTATAAAATAAATTAGGAAATAAAAATAATGAAATAAAATCAATAGAAAATGGAAAAGGATTTTGAGAATTTTGTATAAAACATAAAATATGTAAAATCAATTGAAAATTTTAAGGAAACAAATGTGGGGTCTTAACAATTGTTTGTTTACTTACTTTGTATAGAAATGAAGTTTTAATGAAACTTAAATAGATTTCTTTCTAGTTTAAAGTTTTATGTTATATCATATTTTTAGTTTAAAGTATTATTACGTGATTTTTAGAAACTAAAACACTTTTACATTGAAGCTTAATGATTTTTGTTTGTTTCTTTAGCAAAGTGGTTTTACACAATATGTTTGTTGTTTTTATTTTCTTTAACTAGCTTATTTAAACATTTCATTTTTTATGCTTCACACTGACACAAAGGGCATTTTTTAATGTATATATGAACAATGTAATTATTTTAAGGGATGTTGTCTTTTTTCTTATTTTTCTATATTATAAATAGTAGCCTCTTATTGTAGATAGAAGCAAACTTGTATAGGAAAAATTGGTATAAACAATTTACTAAAAAAAAACAAAACTTAATTACGAATTCTTAATGAATAAACAAAATTACCAGAAGTGGGCGCGAACGTATGTTTTTGAAAATTCAGGCTTCAGATCAAGTTTGCTTGCTTTTCTTGGTCTTCTTAAAAGCCTAAAAGTAAACCTTACATTTAAATGTTGGGATTTTTATTTAAATGTCTTTGTGGTTGGTAGCACTGCTTGTTTGTATTATTGTTATTATTTTCCCTTCGACAATATTCTCTACATCCTTTTCGTCCATTTTCTTTCGCTATGTTGTTGTATTTCTCACAAATAAATAAAAAACAAAATTACACATTTGGTTGTTGTTTTAAAGAAAAACTTAATAATTTTTATAAATAAATTTTTAAAAATTAATTGTTAACATTTTTAGGGTTTTTGTGGGATTATGCTTAACTACAGAGTGAGTCATAAATGTGTAAATTTTATTTGTTTTGTTGTTGTTGTTGTAGCATTATATGTATTATTTACTTTCATCTCAAAAAGTTTTGTTTATTATTTTTCATATACATATATTGAATTCTTCTCTAAGCGCCCTTCTTTTTATTTATGTTGTGTTTCGTTGTTGTTAGCAGACGTTGACAGATTATACAATATGACAATTTATCGATGGTTTCATCTCTACCGTTATTTTCCGTTTCTTTCTTTTGAAATGGTGTCTTCTGTATCTGCTGACCATTCATGGATTGTACGATCAATTCCAAAAAAAAAAAATATTTTTTTTTTCCTTGGGAATTTGTTCTACCACCATCTTGGGTCTTGGTTAACATGATTTTGGGATTTTCTTATCATTTGATATTCTATTTATATTGTTGAATATATTCATTCATATATATATCTTTCATTAGTTTTTTGTTTAGCTATTATATATTTATAATAATAGTGCAATACATAATTTATTATCTTTTTGCAATAACCAACTCAAAAAAATATTTTTTACATACACTTTTTATTTGTGTGTAAAAAATGGCGCTTCATTTGAAATAGATTTTTGTCCATTTTTTAACTTTTTTATTCAACATCTCTTATTATATTCATATTTAATATGCTCTCTATATACACAACAACACAACCATTTTGAGCTTTTCTACATAGAATTAATTCTAAAATGGATATTTCCCTTAAACAAAAAAAAACACATCTGACATGCCGTACATGTGTTTTTCTATATTAACAAAATGAAAATGTTACACGAATGTCTTGTAATAATATGCAGACATTTATAAAATGCCTCAATTTCATGACATGTTGAATCAGTTTGTAATTCACCAGTGGTATTGTCGATGTGTTAACACGATGCATCTCTAAAATACACACAAAAATTTTTTTTCTGATTCAATCACGAAAATTATTGATTCCAATAATTTTTAAATTGAAATGTCGTTCAGTTTACAGAAATGATTAGTATTAATTAAAAAATTAATTGATACTTTTACTTGTTGTTGATTGATTGTCTTCAATTACAAAATGTTGTTGATAATAATTTTTAATTGAATATTTTCTATTACAACTCCAATTAAGACTTTATATTGTGATATAAACAATTTTCTGTATTTTTTTTGCGTGCAGGTGACTACAATTTTTCTGTATAAAATTATTTACCAAAGCATCATGTAGGCCTATTTAAATATTTAACCCATATTATTGTTATCAGTTTTGTCTTAATGGTTAAACAATATTCTGGCAAATTTTTGCATACAAATATACAAATACTATGGTTTACTTCCCGTGGAAACCGGAAGTGAACAACATTACTTGAACGTTATTTTGTTAACAACTGTAACTACTTGTTATTGTGTATTATCAAGACAGCAGCTACCACTATTTGTGTTGCTTAATCTAGTAAAAGGTAGATGTCACTCATTACAAAAAGACACGAATAGATTTTCGACTTGGTTGATTTTACAAGCTATTTCAGTGATTCCATCTTCAATATAAGAATGCAAAAATAGTCACCTAGTCTTTCCTAGGATCACTTTGGACACTTTATGCCCCCCTTTCGAAACCATTAAATACACACGCACATTATGCATTATCTCTTAGAATTTCAACACGGAATTCAAAACACTATTCGCCTTAAAAGCTTGTTTGAATCACATATTGTGACTGTAATTAGCTTATAAAACACATGCATCATGTGTCACTACATGTGTCAACCATAATGTGGAACTAATAGTCTTCAGTGTATTTGTTTGTGGAACTTTCTAGATCATACTTGACCCATTTTCATAATCCCGTAAGAGCAAGATTGTTAAAAATATCTTAAACTATATATTGATGGTGATCAATATGAATAGATATTTGATAAGAGCCAAATTTCGTACGCTTATATTGAATAATCTCGCTATACACAATTTCTTTTCTATATTCAATCAAGCAATTATTTGATAATAATTCTTAATTGCGAAATGTCATTCCATTCACAGAAATCGCATAGTATCAATATCAAAAATATAATTGAAAGTCAATTCAAAAAAATTAATTGGATCCAATTAAAAAAAAATAATTGATACTATTAATTTTGTGATTGATTTTTGTTTCAATTTAAAAATTATTGTCATCAATTAACATTTTTAATTTGGAATTTTATTAAACCTCAATTGAGACTTATAATATGGAAAATTCTCTGAGATATTTTTTGTATACGCTAAAGTAAATTTTTGAAAATATGAAATATCATGTTTGAGTTTTTCTTTTTTAATTTTTGTTCTTGAATACATCAATTGCATGTCCAAAGATATCTTCTATGTCTGCCTATTATGTTTGAATGAAATTGTAAAAGAATGAAAATTTTAACAATTTTATTTTTTTTTTATCAACTCAGCAAATTTTATTCTTTCACAAATTATAAACATTTTCAATTTCGACTAGCATTTACTAAGTAAGATTTAATTACAAATTACAATATTTTGTTGTTTTATTCTTTCTTTCGCCAGATGAACTACTCATCATTTACACAAAAATCAAAAAAAAAAAACAAAAATTATTATATATGGAACCTGTTATTACTAGAGTCGCCATAACTGATGATTAATTCAGTTGTAACACAGTATAACTTTTCAAATACATATATTTTTTTTTTAATTTATCCTTAGAAATCCTTTAGCATTAGAAGCACTAGCGCGCAGTGCTAACGTAAAAACACGTTTGAGAATAATTCTACTTTATTGTTATTAGTTGTTTTATTTAATACTTATTAGCTGTTATATGCTGGACTATTTTTCACTTTTATTATTTTTTCTCAGTGAGTAGGGAAGAGGACCATTTGGAAAGGCAGGGATTTCTATCTGAATTACCACTAAAAAATAATTAAGGGAATGGTATAATATTATATAAATGATTTTTAAAACAATTGAAACTAATCAAACAAAAAATCTAAGTATGACATTTTTTCTGTGGTTTGCGGAACACATCATAGTTTTAATTTAAAATAATTTTTAAAAAATTTTGATAATATTTACATTATTTACAGTTAATCGTCGAGTGCTGGTGTGGTGATTCTATTTTTTTATTTACTTTTTTCTTCAGTGTAAACCAAAACTTATCAAGTCCAGTTGCATAATTTTTGCTTCTTTGAGTTTGTTCTGTTTATGTGTTTTGTTTACAGCAAGAGAAAAACAAAGCTGTTTTTCAATTGAGGTTCTGATTCAACAAAATAGTTAAAAATAAATATACATTCCAGCGAAATACAATAGATTTTCACAAAATTCTTTTCAAAATTCAATATGCTTCATGTAACAGTTACATTGTAGAAGACATGTTAGAATTCCAAAAAAGTCTCACAGTGTTATGAATATTTGCTGGCGTTTAGGCAATTTAGTATTTTTAAAGGTTTTCTTGTTTTAGCTTGTTCTTATTTTTTATTTTAAGTTGATTTTGTTTTCTTCAAATGATGTGTGTGTGTGTATTTAGTCTCTGTTGCTTTTCTGTTCTTAGTTTTTTGTTTTGCTTTACATTAAAATTATTTTTTTCTTATCCTATAATAAATTACTTATGTTTCATTTTTATTCATTTTTTGTTTTTAAGTAAAAGAGGATTTAGTTTTTCTTTTGATTTTTTCCTTTTATGCATTATTCTCTAGCTTCTTAGCCTTGTTTTGCGTTTTTTATTTTTATGTATATTTACTTGAAATTTCCTAAATAATGCTTTAAATATTTGAAAATCTTACAATATTTTTATAAATTTTTTCTTTGTTTTTGTTTTTTATGTAAGTAATTAGGTTTTTCTGTTGTTCATTCTTAATGATTTCTGATGGCGTTTCTTATTTCTTTATTTGGTTTTCGCTTAAATTCGTATAACAAATTTAACAAAAACAATTGATTGGAATTGGTTTGTTGTTTTATAATTTCTTTCCATTAAATATATCTTATCTAAACAGCCATTGATGTTCTCGTTTCTCGCGTATTTGGTTCTTTTGTGAAAAATGTTATTTTTTGGTATATGTCCTTGTCGTGATGTGTCTGTTTGTATATGTAATTTGTTATTAATAATGGAAAAGGAGGGGGTCTGTAGTATTTGGATTTTTATTTTTTTTTTAATATATTTCAAACAAGATTCTTGATTATAACAGAGACAGAGATAGTTTGTTGAAAGTAAAGGGATCTGGGTTGGGCCGGTATTTCCTTTGATAAGTTTATTTCTGCAATCTGTTTAAATATTTACCACAATTTTTTACAATATTTCGCTTTTTTTAATACACACGTTATTAAATTTCTTTTCAATAATTTTTTCGGCTGTGCTGATTTTTCCGATATTTATTTTTTTACGAAAAACCCAAAAAAAAAAATTAAAGAAACCCAAGAGTATTGGAATAAAAATTATAAAAAAATACAAATATACCAAGTAAATAAAACTAAGATAAAATTGTATTATCATTATTATTTTGGAATTTCAGCCAATCAGTGTGTTTGTTGTTGTTGTTGTCTTCTTTACCGCCTTCATCGTTCATACAAACAAAAACTTAACAAAATTTCGGAAATTATCTTGTCTCAAAAATTAAGCTTTTTTTGGTTAAACTTTTATTATTTGCTAAAGTTTTGTTTTCTTATATTTTTGCTATTTTTATTATTATTTTTGTTTGTTTTTGTTTTAGGTATGTTTTCATCATTTTTTTATAGTTTATTTTTTGCATCTTTGGTTTTTGCTGTAATTTTTCTTCATTTCGTTGCATTATTTACGGGATTTGAAATAATGCTTTGCGTTTTTTATTTTGGTATTACTTTATTTTTGTTTAGAATTTTTCTTACAGTTGTTCTGTTTGTTCTAATTTTTGCTTGTATTTTGCTGTTGCTTCTTCTTTTTTTTACTTAAAACCTTCCATATTTGCTGCTGTTGTTGTTGTTGTATTATTCATATCATTGCTGTTGTTCTGCTGTTTTTGTTGTGTTGTTGCGATTTGTTGTGATATCTTGATGCAGTTGAAGTTGATCTTGTGGTTGTTGTTGTTGATGTTCTTGAAGCGTTTGATCTTAATCAACCATCAACTCGAAGTGGACGGATCCTCTCCTTTCCGAACGATCGTGGTGAATATTACGTGCCCAAGCTTTGCATTCAATGTTGATTAAGACACCAGCTAATAAGAATAAGAGAAAACAATCGTAAATTATGGTGATTAGTTTTATTGAGTTTTTT
>PGFW01054254.1:0-14209 GCA_003123925.1 Haematobia irritans | reverse complement strand
TTGATATATGTTTCTAGTTTGATTACAAAAGTTAATTGTACTCAATTATTCCTTTATACCCTTCACCACTACTGGGTGGTAAGGGGTATAGATAAAGTTGTGCATTTGTATGTAACGCCAAGAAGTGAAAAGTCCTGAGAAACCATCGTTTAGATAACCGATCGTCTTTAAGAATATAAATTCTGAGATCATTTCGCCGAGTCCGCCTGTCCTGTCTGTCTGCCTGCTCCTGTCTGTTGATGTGTTTTTGTGTGCAATAGCAGCGCGGGCAGTTTTAGTCCGAATGTCCTAAAATTCCTCTGGTATAGGGTCCGTTTCCCGGCTCAATAAGAACGATCCCCTATTTGATTTTGGAAAAAATCGGTTCAGATTTAGATATAAGCTGCGATAATATATTTTTTCACCGATCTGGTCAATAAATTTGGCGTGTATATCCACCGATCTTCCTGCAAATTCCGGGACATCGCCGAATATTTTATGAGTCTCTGAAAAAACTTGCAAATATCCAGGCCAAATCGCTATCAGAATTTAGATATAGTGGCTTTATCATGAGAGCTTTTCGCCCGATTTACTATCATGTTGCCCACAGAGGCCAAGATTGTTTTGCTCCGATTTAGTTGAAATATTTGTACAAGGAAGTAGAATTAGTATTGATATCAAGAGCATTAGCGTGTCAATATTTTGGTTGAAATCGGTTCAGATTTAGCAATATAGCTCCCCATTATATATGCTTTTGCCGATTTACACTCCAAAGTGAACAACAGAGGCCAATTTCTGTTGCTCCGATTTATCCGAAATTATTGCACCCAAGGAAGTATACATTAGCATCTCAGAGCATATGCGTGACAAATTTGGTTGAAATCGTTGCCAGATTTAGATAGTAGCTCCCATATCCTGAGGATCTGCTTTCGCGCGCCGATTTACAATTCATTTGACCACAGAGGGCCAAATTTTTACCCGATTAGTTTGAAATATATTGCACGGAGTATGAATTAGCATGTAGCTATGCGTCCAAAATTTGGTTGACATCGGTTCAGATTTAGATTTTAGCTCCCATATATATGTTTCTGATTTCGACCTACATTTTCCTTGTAAAGATCAGCTACGTGGGCTTAGTCTAAAAAGTTTGTAAAAATGACTCCTAATTTTCCTAAACTATGCTAAATACCAATATATTATCGTGCGATAAATCATGACAATAAACCTTTTGCGAAGTTTTCCTTAAAATTGCTTCAGATTTAAAATTATTTCCCTCCATATGTTTTACTAAATATTGTTTGCCACCCTATAGTGCATTAGCCATACCTTAAAATTTTGAGTCGATAGATTGTAGAAGTCCTATCAAAATTCTGTCCAAATCGAGTGATATTAATTGTATGTATTGTGTGGGACAAACCTTATATATAGCCCTCCAACACGATTTGACGGAATGTGATATGGTATCGAAAATTTGAATCTACAAGTGGTGCAGGGTATTAATTAGTGTCGGCCCCCGCCGCAAAACTTTAAACTTTCCTTACCTTTGTTTTAATTGAAAACCGTTTTTAATAAATACTATCCAAATAGAAAAAGTCAACTAAGAAAGGTTTGAAAATAGTAACAAGTTTTTGAACGAAGCTTATGTAACGACCCATAGGCAAGGTATCTTAAAGCCTCCCTAACACGTCTTCTAAAATTGTAACAATAAGTCCATAACGTATTATATATTAAAAAAGACCGTATTAAATATGTTATAACTTCATTTTGACAAAAGTTTTCTAATAAAAGACCGATTAAATATGTATATAATTCAGTTTGACAAAGTTTTCTATAGAAATAAAATTTTGACAAAATTTTCTATAAAAAAAAATTTTATATAGATTATGATTATGAACGCGATATGGACCAATTTTTTGTGATTGGGGATATACATAAACACCGAAGTTCAAAATTTGAACCGGATCGGAGTTAGAGACCATATACCTACACTCTGTTTTCAAATTTTCAGCTGGATCGGATGAAATTTGCTTCTCTTTGAGGCTGCGCAAGCCAAATCTGGGGATCGGTTTATATGGGGGCTATATCTAATTATGGACCGATGTGGACCTAGTTTTGCATTGTTGTTAGAGACCATATACCAACACATGTACCAAATTTCAGCAGGATCGGATGAAATTTGCTTCTCTTTGAGGCTCCGCAATCCAAATCCTGGGGAATCGGTTTATATGGGGGCTATATATAATTATGGACCGATGTGGACCAAGTTTTGCATGGTTGTTAGAGACGATATACCAACACCATGTACCAAATTTCAGCCGGATCGGATGAAATTTGCTTCTCCTTTGAAGCTCGCAAAGCCAAATATGGCGATCGGTTTATATGGGAGCCTATATATAATTATAGGACCTATGTGGACCAAATTTTTCCATGGTTGTTAGATACCATATACCAACATCATGTACCAAATTTCAGCCCGAATCCGGATAACAAATATGCTTCTCGTATGAGGCTCGCAAGCGAATCTCTGAGGGTCGTTTATATGGAGGCTAATACGTAAAAGTGAGGGACCGATATGGCCATTTGCAAACCATCCGACCGTACGTCATAGCAAACTACTTGTGCCAAGTTTCAAGTCGATAGCTTGTTTCGTTCGGAAGTAGCTTGATTTCAACAGAAGACGAACGACATGCTTAGATCGACTCAGAATTTTTCCACGACCCAAGATTATATATACTTTATGGGGTCTAAAGCAATATTTCGATGTTTACAAACGGAATTGACAAAGTTAATATACCCACCCATCCTATTATTGTGGAGGCTATACAAATTTATCGATGTCGATTATAAAAATCAATTAATTGTTTAACTGATTTAATTGAAAAAATTAATTTAATAATTTATTGAGTCAATTAAAAAACTGATTGAGTTTTTCCAATCGAAATCAATTAAATTTTTTAAATGAATAAATTAAAAAATAATCATATTTTTTTACGCCCAATTAAAACTATTATTGATACTTTGGTTTTCGTGATTGATGACATTTCAATTAAGAAATTAATTGGATCAATTAATTTCGTGATTAAATCAGAATATATTTTTTGTGTAATGTGAGGTTTTTGGTCAGTTTATATATCTATGGAATTTGAAGACAACCGTGAATACAATTTGCGTTAAATTTTTAGCATAAAATAGCTAGATGCCAAAAAGTATATTAGTTTCCATTTTCATTTGAAATATTGGGGTTTATTTTCATAATGCGAACTGGGCCCAAAAATTAAAAAATAGAAAAATGAGGTGTTGTTGTTTTCCATATATTTTTTTTTGGGATTCTCTTCATTTAGGTTTTGAGGCTCAATGACGTATGTACACTATTATTGACGTAGGTCGAATGGTATTGTAACATAAATGGCCCATGTAGGACAGCTTTTAGGTATAGCCCCTATATAAACCGATTCGAATCTGGAGTCTGTTGGAGGATGTAAATTTTCTTTCGATCCGGTTTAAATTTCATAGCGCGATGTTAGCAGATGTACTCTTATAGCCATGCAAAATGGGTCGATATCAGTTTACAATAATTATAACACCGTTTGGGTAACCGCCACAAGATAAATTAATATTTCAAATTGGATCAATTAATTTCGTGATTAAATCAGAATATATTTTTTGTGTAATGTGAGGTTTTTGGTCAAGTTTATATATCTATGGAATTTGAAGACAACCGTGAATACAATTTGCGTTAAATTTTTAGCATTATAGAAGCTAGATGCCAAAAAGTATATTAGTTTCCATTTTCATTTGAAATATTGGGGTTTATTTTCATAATGCGAACTGGGCCCAAAAATTAAAAAATAGAAAAATGAGGTGTTGTTGTTTTCCATATATTTTTTTTGGGATTCTTCTTCATTTAGGTTTTGAGGCTCAATGACGTATGTACACTATTATTGACGTAGGTCGAATGGTATTGTAACATAAATGGGCCATGTAGGACAGCTTTTAGGTATAGCCCCTATATAAACCGATTCGAATTCTGGAGTCTGTTGGAGGATGTAAATTTCTTTCGATCCGGTTTAAATTTCATACGCGATGTTAGCAGATGTACTCTTATAGCCATGCAAAAATGGGTCGATATCAGTTACATAATTATATTTGCTAACCCCCAGATTTAATTTTCAGAGCCCTTTTGGCAAGCAATCCCGATCATTTTGTTTGTTCAATAACTGCACAATTTGAAAAGGGAGAAACCCAAATTTGGCAACTGGCCGCATTCGTGCATCGGGGAGCTCTTGCACATTTTGGAAAGATTTATTCTCATTTAAATGCTGGAGGGGACAGCCACTTGTGTTTTTCCAGTCAAATATAAAATAATAACTTTATATCTAAACGCAATAGATCAAAATGCTTTTGTTATTATATATATCTGCCACCCTGTAGTTATGGACGGTTTTGTTTTTTTTTTTTGTTTTTCAATGGTTAGTAAAAGCATTAGGGAGGACCTGAAGACAAATCTGAAGGTTGGTCTGTATGGATCTATTTTTTAACTTTGTATCTAATATCTTCACACTTGAACCTAGCACAGAAAAGGTTCGAGTAGATTTTTGAGGTCGGTGATGGTTTAAAGTATTATGTATACAGGACTCTTAGGTGATAAATTCGTTCACGAATGTCCTGTGTAACGAATATTTGTGACATTTTTTTTTCTATATTGCGTCCGGAGGAAATAAATACATATGTCGGAATTAAAAAAAAAATATTTTAAATTACGAACAAGTCGACCTATTTTTGGTTCCCATTGTATATATCAACATTTCACTTTAAGTTACTTAAGAAACACACACACAGACAAAACAAAAACAAAAAATAAACAATAACCAATTCCTTTAATTCTTATATTTTTAGACAACTAACAAGCAAAACGAGAGCCTTGTCGCTAATTATCCTCATCCTGTATACTTAAGGATAATAAGTTCGCGCCCTAAGTTTTTTTTATATATAAAATGAGACCTCCAATCGCCCTATAGAGAACAACCAATAATACCTTATTACAATGGACTGATGATAGCTTTTAGAGTGAGCACTCGTATAAATAACCACTGGGCTGCCACTAAATTAAACCTTTCCGAGCAAGATACATTTGGTGCTTATCAATAGCTAGGTATGAATAAATTACTTAATCGTTTGTATGTGCGCCTCCTAAGTGGCTCTGAATATATCTTAATAAAACAGATCTATAAAAAAAAAATCAATTTTAAGCGAAAGTCTAAACAAATCAGACGGGGTCCGGATATTATTTATATCCCGTCTTCACCAAATATCATAAAATACCAAATTTCCTTTATACCATTTTTAAAACCTTCAAATTTTGTTAGAGAAGTCCATATAATGTTTTCATAATTTCATCATATACAAAAACCAGTAAATAAGTCTAAAGCTCCGGTGTGTGGTTCGGAGCCGACGTATATTATCTTGACATGCAAAAAAAGCTATTAGCCCGGGTCTCCACACAGATTTTTGTGTCTATAATTACTTATAAAATATAATTGGTATTGAATTCCACCGCCAAGAAGAAGCGAACGAACTCACACCGTCACAGGACTACTATGTAGATCACAATGTCCATTTTAAATTTTGGGTTTTGTGTTTACTTTGATTCTATTGGAAAGCAAATTATATAATTATTGGGAGACAAGTTTTGCTACTTTAATAACAACTCTCTTAGAATATAAAGATTTAAATCGCTAAAAACGCCCGCGAATGGAAAACTGCATCCTAAGTAAGTAAACCCACATCACAGAAGCTTTTGCTGTGACCAATATGTGGAAGTATTTTAGCCTTATTTGTAAAATAAAACGACAACATCTATTATTAAATGAGCATTTAACCTTATTTAATATTATGCTTATTGGAAACTATCAAGTCATGTGGAGGAGCGCCATAAATATTTAGAGTTGTATTATGACGAAATTTTATGCGACAAGTTCATGTCCTATTACCAATTAAACAAAGGCCTACCAATTTTATGACCCCAGAAAATCCCCGCCAGGTGATAAAAATATATAATAGTAAGCTATATCAACATCAGAACGATAATAATTTTTTCAAAATCAATAGCGATTGTCTTTTCAGCCCCAAAGTAAAAACTCCTGCAATGCAATTTTGAGAACCGAGTCGGACTTGAAGACTGCGGAGCCTGTACGTGTACCCACAATACTATACATATTTACAGACAGACGCGGACGGAACAAGACATTGAACGAGTACATCGCTACAAAAAATCTGATTCAGAATTTTAATGTTAAGCGATCGCGCCCAATATAATATCTAAATGATGCGTCTATGACTGACTCCTGCAACTTTACTTATTAATAACCCTGTACCACAGTTAGTGAATGAAGTGTGATAAAAACGCAATACTCCAAGTCATGCCATTCCACGATATTCTTATCCTCCAACAAAAAGCTCTAAGTGGTGGTTTGCAAAATATCACCCACGATATCTTTATATCGAAAGATTTTTTTTGACTTAAGGTCAGCTTTGGATTTATCAACCTCCTCCTAATATATAATCTTTCCATTTTTTAAATATTTTTTAATTGAAATTTGTATGAGCTTTTTCCTGTATCTTAAAGAGTTACAAAGACAAAATAACAGATGTTTAAATTCTTTCAATTACTTTACTCTTAAAGACGTTGTTTTACTTGAAAACAAAGCATAATCCTATATTGAAGTCGAGTGATTACTTTGGCCAAATGTTAGTGTGTTGTTCTAAGTAACAAGTTTTTAATTTCTAATGTTGCTGTCATATGAAATGACTGATAAAAAAGTAGAGAGAACAAGTTTTATATAAGGCGTAATAGTTCGGCCGCCGGCTAAGACCTTATGTACCCCTTACAGCTCTGACCAAGAGCGATTTTATTCTCTTGGCGAAAGCCTAGGCGATGTTAACGGTAAATGCAATAATCGGGCGTATAAGCCCAGATTAATTATTCTCGAAAATTTGTTAATAGAAATTTCTTGTGTGTTTTTAGATTAGATTTTATTTTTAACTTTCTATTTATTGCCCTCTTTTTGTTTTTAAACAAGAGCATTAGAATCCACCACCAAAATAAAAGCGTTAATTCAATTTGATATTAATCATTTGACAAACCAACTCTCCTTTTTAAAAAACTAATTTGATCGTATCCTCCTTAACCCTGATACTGGTGATTTATGACATGTGTATGACCAAGTTCCAACGGCGCTGGCATCATTCAGATCAAACAAGTATATTACCGGCCGTAAGTTCCCGTGACAGCGCCTCGTAGGGCTACTCGTACCCTCACTACTTATATCAGAATCCTGCTAACGTAGACATGAGCTTCTACTGAAGACTGTTCATCCAGACCAAGTCGATATATACTTGGGCTCTGCCGCTCGCGTAACAACATTGGCCGCATGGTCTATCGACGTATGTATCTTAAAACTTCCTAACAGTACATATAACTCGACTATATTCTTTCCTTACAGTCGTAAGTATATTATTATACGTACAACATGTAAGTCAACTAGTCCTAAAGTCGCGCGCGCGGCGTTCGAGCATAGTGATATAAGAGCACTGCAAACCACTTATGTAGCTATACATCTACCGATACTCTCGTTGCGCGATATGCCAATATTACATCACAATCCGTTTTCGAGAATGATGTTGAGCAGTGTCGTAGTATAGAAAGGTGTTGTCCCAATACATACATTTATAATATAGACATCAAATCTGTTGCGATTTATGGCCCAACGTCCATAATATATATAGCCCCCACCGTAATATATCCTACACTTTGGACGGTTTCTAAATTCAACTCGGACAGATGACCATTTGAGGTAACTTATATGAAATCATATTTTAATGCGTCAAAATTATCGATTTAGTCGGCTCGCGTTAATTAGCACTTAAAGGGGTCGCCACTAACACATAATCGTTTTGGAGTAAAAAACACTCATGAGGAGAAACGATTTATAATCTTGAAGCAATTTAAGGAATAACTTCTTGAAAATGATTTCTCACCCTTTACTGATTTTTATCTCGCTCTGAATATATAATAGTATGTCCACTCTAATAGCAGCTCCCTTCCAAGAAAATTAGAGTTCATCTTCTATACAATAACTTATCTCGACTAAGTGGCGATATATAATACATAGGAATAATGTTGGGCGTATTCCCGCACACATTAATCTCCTTCGAAATCACAGGATTATTAAAAAACATTCGATAATATGATGGTGATCTGTACTCTTCTAATATCTCAACCGATCCTCCTAACAAATTTGGACAACGACATTAGCAAATACAATCGCTCTTTAATTCTCATATTAGTTCCTCTCTACATGTGCATTAAATTTTTACTAATATTACGAGACAAGTTCAAAATAATTTGCACTTCATGAGATCGGTATTATTATCTACATATTGAGGCACGAAAAGATATTTTATGGGTCAGAAGATATATTTTATATATTTCTAAATACGAATAGAATTAACCTATTTCTCCAATAAAATATATAGTGGGCATCTCATCTTTGACCTTATAATATAACTAATTGGTTACATTCTTGATAGTCAAATTTATATTCAAGGCAAATATATTATGTCTGTATTAAACTCAGGCTTCTGGGGCAATTATAAGTCCATATCGCGTGCGAAAACTATATAAAGCGTGATTTGCTTAAGAGCCCTTGATAACTTTTTAAAAAAAAAAATTTATTTAAAAATTTGCAAAATCTCATTCGGTTTCTTTATTTTGAAAACGTTAGATTTGGTACCAATGACATTTATTACTTTTGAAGATATTTTCATTTAAATGTGACCGCCGGCTGCTCTTAGGGTGGTCCGATTCCGGATACCTATATCAATTATGAATATGGGCATTAACTTGTCGATGCATTTCGGCCGGATATATCCCTTCTCGAAATTTCTTCAGAAATGTGTGTCTATCCAAAGCTGCGAATAGTTGCTGTTATATTTCTTGTAGACTTTAGACACTTGACGATTATGCCCCTCACAATTTAAATAGCTCTAAAGGCGCTCAATACGTGACATGATCGTATGGTAGACCAAACTTACCATCCATTTTTTCGAGATGAATTTATGTTCTCTCCTGAAGTTTCTCATACAAAATGGCCGCATAGATCAGCGACTGTGTGTGCTCTCATGTGCGCCACCTCATAGTATGTAAATCCACATGTTTCAACATAAGTATCGAGTTCTCAATATTTTTTTTTTCTGACCATTACATTAAAGACGTTCTCGTCCAATACGAACGATAGCCGTACGGCACATTTACACTCGGTTATACGCGTTGCAGTCCAAACAGACATATTTTCTTAAAAATACTGGTCCTCTTTATGGATTTCACCCAGACGATTACTAAACCTTATATCACCATAACTCTCGAGTGCACATATTTATCGTTTGGATGCATTGGCGCAGTCATTGAATACTCGCGTGGTTTAGATCTGCAGTTGTTCACATTCACCTTCTAAATGACTCAGGCTAATTATGCGTATATATATTATACGATAGCGCATTTCAATCCAAATATATTATAGTAAGCCTTCTACTCGACCACCTGAGACAATGGGTCGGAATAACAAAGAAAAGCGGATGTTTCTGCCGACTTATTTGGTAATAAAGATTATTGAATGTGTAGCCATAGGCTGTTTTTTGCCTCGATTAACGATCACAGTCGATTCAAAATGATGGAAGAACGATGATCAGAGCATACTGCAGCATATTGGCTCTGTGACACATGTCTTTCCCACGGTCGAAATACTTTAGTGCACTCAAGTGATGATGCTCTCTGATGAAATACTGACCTACCTCAAGACGGATCTCACCCTCTCTACAGTACTGTGATAGCTAGATCTATGAATTCTGCAGAACTCCGATTTCCTACTCACCAATTTTCATAGTAGGGATCTCTCTCTAGAGAGGCTCCTAAGATATCAGACGTGTGCTCTATAATAGTCTCTGCAAGTCGAGATATCGCTGACTTACAACCAGCGATTCCTAGACTGTTCGATTACACAAAAATAATGGTGCACACGTTATGCTGTTTTGGCTCAGATAGATCCCCTATTGATTTTGGAAGTAAATCGGGGTTCAGATAGAATTATTTCCATATAAAGATTCTGAGTAGATCATGAATAGATTACAAATCTACAACATTGTGTTCACGACAGACGGACAGACGGACATCTCTATACTCGACTCAAAGAGCTCCACCTGAGCAATTTTTTGCCAAAGGACAACCATGTGTCTTATCTCGTCTCCTTCTGGTGTGCAAACCATGTGCACTAACTATAATAAAACCCTGTTCCACAGTGTGGAGCAGGGTATAAAAAGCCGATTAAATACGTATATATGTTAAGTTTAAAGTTTCTATAGAAATAAAAATTTTGACAAAAATAAAATTTTGACAAAATAAAAATTTTTACAACATTTTCTATAGACGCAAATTTAGAAAAAATTTTCTTATAGAAATAATATTTGGAAAAAATTTCTATAGAAATACAAATTTGGAAAAATTTTTCTATAGAAATAAAATTTTGAAAAAATGTTCTCTAGAAATAAAATTATGACAAAATTTTCTATAGAAAACAAATTTTGACAAAATTTTCTATAGAAAACAAATTTTGACAAAATTTTCTATAGAAATAAAATTTTGACAAAATTTTCTATAGAAATTAACATCTATGACAATGTTTTCTTATAAAAATAAAACTTGGAAGATTATTTTTGGTTCGGAGTTGGCAACTACGATTCATGAACCGGTATGGACCAATTTTGTTGTAATTGGCGGGATCGCTATATATAACTACAGACCGATTTTATGAACCAATTTTGGTATGGTTATTAGCGACCTTATTCTAACACCACGTTGCAAATTTTCAACCGGATCGGATGAATTTTGCCTTCCTTCCAAGTGGCCTCCGGATATCAAATCTGTTGGGAGCGGAACGGTTATATGGGGGCCTTATATAATTATGGACGATATGGAGCAATTCTTTGCGTGTTTTCTTAGAGACCACATTCTTAACACCATGTTTCCAATTTCAACCGGGATCGTATGAATTTTGCGTCCTCCAAGAGGCTCCGAAGGGACAAATCTGGGATCGATTTGTATGGGGGCTATATATAATTGTGGACGATATGGACCAAATTCTTGCATGGTTGTTAGAGGTCATTATACTAACACACGTACCAAATTTCAACCGATCGGTGAATTTTGCTTCTCTAAGAGGCTCAAGGCAAATCTGGGGGCATCAGGCTTATAAGGGGGCCTAATATGTAATTATTAGACCGATATGGACCAATTTTTGCATGGTTGTTAGAGACCATATACTAACACCACGTACCAAATTTCAGCCAGATCGGATGAAATTTGCTTCTCTTAGAGGCTCCGCAAGCCAAATCGGGGGATCGGTTTATATATGGGCTATAATTATAAATAAGGGGCCCGATGTGCGGACAATTTTTGCGTGATTGTTAGAGGACCACATACTTAACACCCATGTACCAAATTTCAGCCGGATCGGATTGAAATTTGCTTCTCTTAGAGCCAGTCGCAAGCAAATGGGGTGTCCGTTTATATGGGCGCTAATACATAAAAGTAACCGATATTGGACCAATTTTTGCATGGTTGATTAGAGGACCCATATTACTAACATCATTGTACCAAATTTTTAGCCGGATCGGCATGAAATTTGCTTCTCTTAGAGTCCACCACAAGCCAAAATTTGGGCGTCCGTTTATATGGGGGCTTTATACGTAAAAGTGCGGACGATATGGCCCATTTGCAAATACCATGCGACCTACATCAATAATAACTACTCTGCCAAATTTCAGTCGATACGCTTAATTTCGTTCGCGAAGTTAGCGCTGATTTCAAACAGACGGACGGGACGAAGGACATCGCCTCAGATCGACTCAGAATTTCTACCAACGACCAGAATATAATACTTTATGGGGTCTTAGAGCAATATTTCGACTGTGTCTTACAAACGGAATGATATAAAGTTAATATTTACCCCCATCCTATGCGTGGAGGGTATAAAAGGTATTCATTTATATGTATAGTGACAAAAACAGATTTTTTTAATTTTTGCCAAATTATTTGTACTGGGTGTTTTGGACTGAGACAAAATTCAACACTTGTACAATTCAATATCAAATAAATTATTCTTAAAATAGACTTCGGTTAATCACCTCTTGACACGATTGCCTTGGCCGATTATTTCATCGACTTTTTGGCCGAATTCCGAAGCCGATGCTTCGGCTTCCGAACTCTAGTACCCTTCTACCAATGCGATTGCGCAGACAACTTCTATTACAGGGCTGACATTAACTAGTTTTGTGTAAAACACTTGCCCGATACCATGGTATGTCTAAGGATTCTTACACTTGAAAAAAAGCATACTCGGTTTCCAAAGATTTTTGTCTTTACTTTAAAAAATTTGCGTATGATTCGATGCCAAAGAAGCGAGAGAATACAAGTAAGGATTATTTTTTAAGACACAATTCTCTTTTAAATTTTTAAGTTTTGATGTAACTTGCTTCTAGGAGCAATATTTTAATTTTTCGCTTTCTCAGCTTTTTTTCTTCATATGCTTATCCAAAGTCTTTAAAAACGATCGTTAAGCGGCCAACTTTATTTTTCCAAATTAGGACTCGACTGCTTCCAGTAGAAATTTATGCTAGTTCTGAAGTAAAAAACTTCTTTAAATAATAAGTTTGAAAACAATGTCCTATATTCAAACGATTTTTTGCTTTGTAGACTCAAGATGCAAAAACACAACAAATTTAAAGACAATTTCATTAAATTTAATTAATTTTTCTGATATTATTTAAAGTCAAGTTGACCTTAGCTATAAATTTTTTCTTTTATGTTAGATACCCAATTTTTTTAAGTCAAAACCACCCCCCCCCCCCCCCCCCCCCCCCCCCCCCAACCCCTCTTAATTATAAGGACAATACGACTTCAATTTTGAAAGTTATAACGGACTTTTGGACAAGGAAAAATAACGTTTATTTAGAGAAATGGTCTTCTATGCTAAAAGCAAAATTTGGTATTCGTATTTAAAGACCATGAAAATCTTTGACCTCACGACAGATATTTTTTTCAGTTGTAACATTTATAACCGAATCGGATATAATTTGCTTTTCAAGACAGTGTCCGTAAGGAAAAATTTGGGGGTCGGCTTATATGGGGGCTACACCTTAAAAGTCGTTCGATATTGCCCATTTGCAATACCATCCGACCTACATCAATAGCAACTTACCCACCAAAAAAAAGGGTCGCCAAAAAAATAGTGAAATGTTCTTTTTGCATTCCGCGCAAGTGGTTCAAAATTGGCGCAGAAAGCGATGAAGTGTAACATGGGCGTGTCATTTAGGCGGATGTCCCCATTTACATCAGCCGGTGCATGAAATTTGCCCATCACTTTAGGTGTGATTGCGAATTCAGTGTTTTGGCATATGAATTAAGAAATTTTGTGATATTTTGACAAATATGAAAAGAGCGGAGCTATAAAAACATTTGACTCAAATGAACTTTTCCTGCCTGCCAGCTTAAAAATAAGAACAACTTGGGATGAAACAATTTCTGGAAAGTGTTTTTAAAGTTGTGCCTTAGAAGAACTTTTCCAAATTTTTTTGCTGCACCTAAAAAAAGCATGCCCGGTTCAAAAGATTTGTCTTTACTTTTAAAAAAATGTTCCGGTTATTGATTCCATGCCAAAAGAAGCGGAGCAATACATAGTAAGGATATTTTTTTAAGACACAATTCGCTTTTAAATTTGGGTTTTGTGTATTTGCTTCTAGCGAAGCCAAATTTTTAATTTTTATCGCGTTTGTTTAGCGCTTTTTTTCTTCATATGCTATCAAAAGTCCTTTAAAAACAGGTTAACGACAACTTTATTTTCAAAATTAAGACTTGACTTCCAGTAGAAATTATGCTATGTTTCAAATAAAGTGTTGAAAAACATGTCCTATATTTGAACGATTTTTTGCTTTGTAGTCAAGATTCAAAAAGAAACCAATTTAAAGACACTTTCATTAAATTTAAAGAATTTTTCTGAAGTATTAAAGTCAAGTTGACCTTATCCCAAACATTTTTTCTTTCAAAATGTTATGATACCCATTTTTAAGTGAAATCCCTTAATTATAAGGATAATACGACTTCATTGAAAAGTTTATCGAC
>PGFW01054251.1:0-10056 GCA_003123925.1 Haematobia irritans | reverse complement strand
TTTAAAAAAGTATCTTTACTTGAATTCTCCACTAAAAAAAAGTGAACTCTCTATTTCACTAAAGCCAATTTAACTTTCGTTTAGTTCATGGAATTATTATGTTTGGAGAAAGTTTCCTCTACTCCAATAGTTTTTTGTGTACGCTAGTTAAATTTAAAAACCGAGGAAAAAATATACACAAATGAAGGATAAAGATTAACTAAATTCGTGTCTTCCACAAAATAGTTCAATATTTCTTTAAATTTGTAAATTTTACTACAAATGCGTTCATCATTAACTTCGTATGTCACTAAAGACATTCTTGCAATTTTGAACTCCAATTTTTCCTTCAAAATACAAAATTTTCTTTAACAAGTGAAAAAAATTAATTATGTCTAATAAATTTTCTTGAATGTGTCGAAAAATATTTACTTATTTTTATGACATCGGCGTGATGCCAGCGTTTGTTACACTGTTTAGTTAAAATTTTCTAAAAATATTCAATATTTTCTAAAATTAACCGAAATTTTTCTTCCTGGTGGGTTCACTGTTTTTTCAGTGTCGGCTTCATTGGCTCGGAATCAATACCAAAATTGTCAAAATAGAGACACAATCTTTGGAACCGGGCATGCTATTTTTCAGTGTATAGTTGTCCTTTCGTTATTTTTATGAATCCCTTTATTACCTTTGTTTGAATATTTTGACTTACCCGTCCTACGTTCCGATTTGTTTTGACGAAACAAAAAAAGTGCCCGTAATGCGAAAATGAAAAACAGAACTCATGCTCTTTTTTTCAAATGTCTTTTCTTTTGGTTCCGAATGAATTTTCTCTCCGAATACTCATTTTAATATTTTTACTTAAGCATATACAATTTTTTGCGAAGTCTTATATCACAGCATATATATGTTTACTCCAAATTTGTAAATTTATACTTGTTTATATTCACACGTAGTATTCTTCCAATCTTTAATGAAATTTTCTTTGTGTATATATATTTTTAAGGCGCCAATTGGTTACTTTTATTATTTTACTTCCAGCATACACTTTATGTCTTTCTTTCTAAACACATATATGTTTACAGGCTATTTCTAAATTAATATATGTTTGCAACCAAGCATATTATATTTACAAACATTTTATGCCCCAAACATAATATGTTCTAACATATTAACATATATGTCCCAAACATGGTGTATGAATATTATATGCTTGCACTTAAAAATATTGTGTTTAAAAATTTGAGTTCCAAACATATAATTTTTACACCCAAACATATGAAAAACAGTCTTTTTCGTCCGTGTATACTGTAAATAGTCGGAAATCGATATTTCGATGTCTTACAAATGGAATGGTATCACCATGCTATGATGGTGGGTATAGAAATGTGATACCCATTTTTTTTCAAACATTATATTTTTTCGCGGATGATATTCTCAAACTTTTCTGTACTGTGAAATTCAGATTCATGCAGTACTTAATAAGCACAACCGGGAATGTTGTAAATTCTTACATCTTATTATCATCGTGTCCTTTTGTTCACCCTGTGGCTGCTGTTTGATTATACGCTGATCTTACCACTTAAGTCGTTTCCATTTTATAATAAAACTTTTTAACTAATTGCATTAATAATGAACTCAAGAAGTCTGTTTTTACATATGATTAAAAAAGTTTTGCAATTTTCTCGACAAAACAATATAGCGTTTTAATCTGTTATGTCGTAAATGCCATTTTAGGTTATATGGGCGACATGATGTTCCATTAAAATTAACTTGGTTGAAGGAATAAAAGAGAATCACATGTCATAGAATGAATGGAAGGTGATTGATTGGTGAAGTATATTCATGAGAGTTAATTTCGCTTTAAGTAAAAGAACGACTATTTTTTACGTAAATACGTATTCGTTGTTAGCGAATCTTTAAAACAACAATCCCCAATTATTTAACACCACAGATAAATTACTATCACGCTTAATTTCCCAATGTTCTGAATTCCCTTTTATTTTGCTTCGTGTTTAATTATCATGGTGAAATTTCAGTTTTTTAAGTTTTCAAGTGAATGGGCTTTTCAGTTTATCTGTGAATCCTAGTATCGGCATGATATGTAAGGTTAGAGTAGCAGCCTACTATTTCTGGTTTGCTTAGACACTTCAATCCATTGTGATACCTCCGTTGATGGACTTCTCTCTTATACTAATAGAAAACATTACGTTCCAAAATCGTGAACGCATGGTAACAAAATGAAACAGAAACGTTCATGACCACATCAGTAATGCTGGTGACATTTCTGAGTGTTTCAAAGCTTCTCTAAAGCGGTTTCAACTGCCAATGTGGAACGCCATTCGGACTCTGGCTATAAACAGGAGGCCCCTTGTGCAATTGAACTTAATTATGGAATCGGCGCTGCACTCAGTCGTGATAAGAGAGAAGTTTCAGCCACTGGGATATTCACAATGGACTTGAGAACGTCTTAAGTGAGAACTGATACATCGGGCTGGCCTCCTAACCCAACCTAACCTTAATGAAAAATCAAACGGAAATATTCACGGTTTCAATCCAACTGGCGCTATTGATTTCATAAAAAACAGCTTTTCGTTTTTCTTTGGCCATGGTTAGGTTAACGGCTATGTATAGGTTAGTGGCAGCCCGATTAAGATTCAGGCTCAACTTAGACTATTCAGTCCATTAACTAAAAAATTACCTCATACATTATGAGCACTTCTTAGTTTTTTAACCGCTTGAACCTTCTTGATTATTTTATCTTTTAATTGAACCAACACAAATTTGTTCGAAAAACATTAGCAGGACTGCTTAAGGTTATAACAAATTTTCGCAGATCCCGCCAGTAATCTAACAGCTATATCTCCTAAAAAGGTTCGCTTGCGCTTTACACAAAATGGCAGGGACACTACAAAGAGGTGTTTTAATATGATTCTCTTTCCTCCGCATTCATGACAACTCATACCAATAGTCATTATTATTCGCGCCTATAAGTGTTTGCAAAATCGCACTATCAGTGCCAGCGACCCGTTTTAGCAGATATGCAGAGAAGTGATATCGTGACGTCTCAAGAACACTAGCATACCTAGTGTGTGGTTTAAAGTTTAATGGGGCCATATTTGCTTGGTGTCGTATGAGCCTTGCAATTCTCCCATCGAACATTTGCCATCTATAACAGCCTTCTCAGCGCAGCCATGAGCTTTGCAGGTAGCGCAGGGGCATACCAACAGAAATGTCTAGTTCCCTTGGAATATGTAGAGGTTAGTCCTAAGCCTTGCCAACTCAATCCGCTTTCGCAGTTTCCCGGTATGTTTCCTATATGGCCAGCACCCATATTAGGTGAAATATTTGTACTGCTCAGCCATCTCATGGAGAGATTTGACGGTAGACGATGCCGTTTTCGAGATGAGGAACACAGATCCAAGGATTTTATTGCAGGTTGACTGTCTGAGTAGATATTAATGCCCACATTTTTTGCGAACATGACTTTTCAGGACAATTCGCCCACCTCTTCTTATTAGCTAATATTTCAGCCTTGAAAAAAACGCCTACATGTGACTAGTTATCTTTTCGCTATTCGAAGTTCCAGAATATATAGAATATACTACCAAACCCAAATTGTCCATCCAATTGGCAGCCATCAGTGGTAGGTTAAAGTTAGGTTAGCGTTTAAAGTGGCAGTCCGATTAAATTTCAAGCGCCTCACATTATGAGCATTCAGTCCATGTGAAGCCACATTTAACTAAAGAGTACCTAATTAACATAATGGGCACTTTCTAGTTTAACCACTTGAACCTTCTCTATTATTTACTTTTGTGGAAACCAGACCAGATTGCTCCAAAAAACATTAACAACTGCTTAAGTTAACGTTTTCCAGCTCAGGCCAGTATCTAAAGCTATATGCCCCTAAAATTCGCTTACGCGCTATACACAAAAAAGCAGACCACTCACACAAGAGTGTTTTTAATTGATTCCTATTTCCTCCACGTCATGACAGCTTATACAATACGTCATTATACTTCGCACCTATAGTATTTATGCAAATATCGCTATCAGGCAGCGACCCGTTATAGCAGATTATAGGAATGCTCTGACGCCTGAGAACACTATCATATTTAGGTGTGCGGGTTTAAGTTTAAATGGGGCGCATAATTTGCTTGGTGCGTGTCAACACCTTGCAATTTTCCCATCGAATATTGTCATAATAACGCCATTCATCACGCAGTAAGAGCTTGCAGGTGCCAGAGGCATACCAACAGCTTTATTTTTTTTTACTAGTTCCCCTGCGAATATGTAAGGTAAGTTCCTAGCCTTGCTAACACATTGCTTCACAGCTTCCCACGTAATGTTCCTAATGGGCTCAGGCACGCATATTAGGTGAATTTGTACTGCCTCACCATCCGTCTGAGAGATTTTGCGGCAGGTCTATTGGCCTTTTTGAGTTTAAGGAAACACAGATGTCGAAGGATTTTATTGCAGGTTGACTGTCTGAGTATATATTAATGCCAAATATTTGTTGGAAGCATTACTTCTCAGCCAATTCCACACACCTCTCGTTATTGCGGCAATATTTCTAGCCTGGAAAACACTACAGTGATTAGGTAATCTTTTTGCGCTACTGTCGAATTTCCAGATCTTTAGAAGATATACTCCGAACCCAACTTGCTTCCATTCAATTTTGGAGCCATCAAGTAATAGAATCTATATATCTTTGTATTTCCCCGGGGTCTGTGTAACAACCACGCCTCACTGTGTTTGGGAATAGAGTTTCAAACTTTTTGTTCGAAAAGCTGGGTTTTGCCAGGGTGTAATCCACTACTTAGGCCACTGCTAGGCCATTACTTTGGAGGACCGAACTGATACCGTACATTTTTTCCAGACCACAAAGCGATAGCTCGCAGCAAACCGCACAGAACCGTTGTTGCCGCTGACTGTTTGGCCAAAATGTCCTAAAAGACTAATAATGTAGCATGGCATAAGCGGAGTCTGTTCCTGTCTTAACTAAATGCGCCTGAGATACATAAGCTCGCCATAAGCGCTGAATCAGTTATCTAAACAAGTCGGTTTCTGAATTGCCGGCCATACCAGACTAAACTACAACCACCATATAGCATTATAGGTCTAAACCCTGCCGTGTATAGCCCAATGCACAATTTTTGGTCTTAGTCCCCAACTTTTTTCCCTATTGCCCTTTTGCCACGAGTACAAAGCCTACCGCTGCTATTTCTCGCCCCTCTCTTCAATATTAAAGGCCTAAAATTCAGCTTCCTGTCCAAATAACGCCTAGGATATTTTGGCACACTCACCAAAAGGAATTTCCAGTACCCCCTAAGCGAAAATGGGCCTAAACCGTGGGAGTTTTGCGATCTTTGCAGTACACATGACTATTTCTGTTCTTTGCTGGATTACACCAAAGGACCATTATCTTCGCCCAATTTCTCAGTCAATACGGAGCAGCATCTCTGTATAATATCTCTGATTGTTGGATGCGGAATTTTCTGACCAGCTGACATGCTAGAGCGCCCACATACTATCTGCGTATACTGCCACCAGCTTTTATCCTTATCTCTTTTCAGCCGGGTAACAGAAGGTTATTATAGCAAAATTCAAAAGAAAGGGTGATCCAGAACTCCCTCCTTGAGTGAGTGCCTCTTATTCACATACCTTGTATGTTTGCTTGCATCTAGTGTTGGCTGAAATACCGTACTCTTCATTAGAAGATTCGTCTACAACAGCCTAAGTATACAGATCAACATATCCAGAGTTGTCAGTCCATATTAATATTCGGCTCGGATGGACATTATTGAACGCCCCTTTCGATGTAATAGAAGCGCCTACGATGTGTATTCTTTGACCAGTATAGTGAGCTTTCAATAAATCTGACTAGTTCATGTAATGCGGTCTTCAGTAGACCTGCCCTTCGAGTATCGCATGCTGTCAGTTTCGAAGAACAAACCTTGAATCGATGCTAGTTCTAAGATGAAATATCTATTCATCCTCTCCAGAGTCTTAAGTAGTAATTGAGGATTAGCTGATTAGGGTCGAAATGCCTTACGCCCTCGAGTGAGAGGCCTTTTCCCATCATATTAAGGTATAAAACGACTTTTGTTCGGCCTCCACTTTCCTGGGATATATAGTTTATAGTTTGATGTAGCTATTGGCCCATGAAAAGTCTATAAATTATTCGTAGACGTTCTTATGGCAAACACCGGCAAGTGCTAGACACAGAAAAAACAGTTTTCGATTCAATACGAATGGCGCGCTGCCGGACTCGTAGTCCTATTTTTTAATTGAGAATGTCTTCGAATCAACAAAGAAATGATCGGTATAATTAAAAAAATCAATTGAAAGTCAATTCAAAAATATTTGAATACTATTAAGTTTTGTGATTGAATTTTTTGATTTCAAACTAAAAAATTTTTGAATAAATTAAATTTTAATTGAATATTTTTTAAGAGTCAATTAGGACTTTTATTAAAAACATGGTTTCATTTCATCGTTGTCAGATTGACTTCGTTTCGAACAACCACCATGTGCGTTGATACACTTTCAATGAACGAATCGATGTTGAAACAGCACGCCGTTCAATGACTTTTTCTATGGGTGTATCATTGGGTGCTTCGAAACTCTATGTTTAGCAGTTGATTTTTCAGGCCATATTTATTTGTATTCACTGTATTTATTAACTGGTTGGCTGATAAGTCCCCGGTCTAACAAAGAAGAACACTTTTTTTGTCAAAATTCGTTTTTTATATTCACATAGTTCTTGAAGAGCGAATACAACGATCTTTCCAATTATTTGAATACTTAGGCCATTTTGGTAGAAACTCCTTCGGTTTTGCCTCAAAACATAGGCCTCAGTTTCGACATCACTTGTTCATCTGCAGCCAATTTTTTCCGAGCTGATCATCCCTTTTGAGGTCTGCAGAACAAGAAAAGTCGCTGGGGGGTCAGGAATATGGAGAAAAACGGTGGTGGGAAAGCAATTCGAAGACAATTAATGAATTTTTGCCATCGTCTCATGACTTTTGCACGTGCGTTTGTCTTGTTGTACACACACTTTTTTCTTCTTCATATGGGGCCCGTTTTGCCAGGCGATTTCGACCTTCAACGCTCCATATAATAAGGTCCCCCACTGTTGATGGTTTTTCCCTTCTCAAGATATCCGAATAAATTTTTCCATGGCATAATACAAAAAACGAGAGGCCATTAGTTTGCAAACACTGGATTTTCCACACTTCGGAAGACGGTTCACCGGTCGCTGTCACTCAAGCGCGACTGTCGATTGGGCCTCAGGAGTTAGTAAAATGGAGCCATGTTTCATCCATTGTTCACATATCGAAAAAACATCGGGTGTATTACGAGTTAACAGCTGCAAACACCGCTCAGAATCATCAAGACGTTGTTTGTGTTTGGTCAAAATGGAGCTTCGCGGGCCCATTTTGCAGCAGAGCTTCCGCATAATCCAAATAATTGATGAATGATATACCAAAACAACGTTTCGTTCCTTTGATATTTTAAGGCCTCTGCTATCTCGATCTAACTTCATTTTACGGTCATTCAAAATCATTTCTGTGGAATTTTTTTGAATCGTTTCGTCGGTATACGACCCATCTTTCGGGCGTCACACTTCGTTCACGCGTCCTCCGTGCCTTATTTCACGACACGCTTGAATTTTGCATACCAAATAATTATTTGTGATTTCCCTGGGGCAGAGTCCGAAACTCATTATCAAGCCAAGTTTTTGCTTCCAGACCGCTATTTTTTCCTTCAGAAAACAGTATTTTATCAAAACACGCCGAAATTCCTTTTTTCCCACGTTATTTTCACACCAATAAACAAAAGTTGCTTCACCAAAAAAGACGCTCTATCTCACCAAACTATATTGACTTACAGAGACGTCAAATTTGACCAACGAATCGGATTTGAGAGGTTGGTACTGATATAAAAAATAATATGCATTTATATACTAGCGATGCCATCTATGTGTCAGACCGGAGGACTTATCAGCCAACCTGTTAGTATTCACTGCAATCTCTTAATTCCAGAATGAATGTGGAGATCGTTTTAATAGAGATTACATTTATCTGTAATCGCCTACCTTGCCAGTCTAAAAAAATGGAAAGTTGTTCCAGCCAGCAACATTCTTTTAAAAGCTCATCCCGGAATCACGACATACAATTTTTTCCACTCCGATTGCAGTCCACATGGACAAATCGACAAAAACATTTCTTTGAAACCCGCAATCCCGGATCGTCCTATCGATCTATTTCCACTGCCTATGCCGCGTCCTTTCGTTGGACCAACCTTAAGAAGTACGTAATTCGGCGTAGTTTAAGTTTTACAATTAAAATTTGCAAAACGAAATAGGAAACATAAACAAAGTAAAAAATGCAATATCCGCTGAGCATTATGAACCCTGTGCCTTTTGACCTTTGTTCACTTCCCTGGAAGTTCATTTTTTGACAAAGGTGTTGCAAATTAACGTTCATTTTTAATTTTTTGCTATTTAATTTGGACCGCCCAAAAATAACTTAAAAAAAAATATTTAAATTAAAAAATGCCGCTGGCACAGCAAAAAATCTGTTCTAAAACTGAATTATTAAAATAACTAATATTATTGCAAAAATTTTATTTTGTTTTAGTTTTATTTTTAAAAATTTGTAAGAAATTTTCACCCAGCCCAAACGATTTTTTCTTTATTCCAAGTATGTTCAAATTTGTAATGAACCTAAGATGGCAGTGAAATTGTTCAAATGGCAATACACTTCTCAAAAATAGTAAAGCTACCGCGTGTGGTTAAATTGGGAAAATGATCTGGCTCCTAGAGAGAAAGATCATTCGTTTACATGGTAGTCTAAAAAATCCAGAAGATGCTCGGAAAGTTAATTCGTCCGTTAATTCCAATGAATCCAAAAATTTGGAGTACGAATTTAGTTCAATTCTCGACGATGATAGTTAATTTTCCCACAATTGAAGTTTAACTTCTTCTCAAGTGTGGTGACGATATTGAACTAGCGTTTCTTTAGCTTTCATTCGTAATAAAAGAACATCTCCAGGAAAGTTAAGTTAGAATGCCATGTGCCATGTTGTCAAAATTAAGGTTCATGTCCAAACATAATGAATGGACGTTTTGATTGCATCGTGTTCATGACGTATTTGTGGCTGAGTGTGCTAATGCGTTTTGTTATGGTGCCATCAGACCCAGCTTTGAATCCCCGGTGGAAGCCGAACAACGGTTTTCATTTGTTTTTTTAAAGTTTTTTTTAAAATTCTCTCATTCAAATTAACTTCCTAAAGACAATGCAATGATTCCAAAATGCAAGTACTCTTCCGTTCTATGACAAGTACATATAAAATTCAATTGGAGATGGATCCAAGTTTTCCACTACTTTCCCGGATCACAAAATTGGGATACAAACTAGTTTTTTGCTCGGGTACTCTAAGCCAATTCCTTTCAAATTTGTTACAATAGAATAACTTATTTTCCAACCGCTCACCGATGATAGCTTTTAAAGAGTTCCACTATGAGTAACAAGTTTTATTCCATAATTATGACTGCAACAGCACTAAAACGTATAGGATAAGTTTCTTCCTTTGTAATTGTTTTGCCATTTTGTATGACTTCTTTAAGCGTTTTCTTTTATTCTGGATTTCATTCTGATCTTAAGACTTTCTGCAACAAAGTGTTGAATGTACTTGCTTCCACCATAAAAACGGATGTAACAACAGCCATTTATGCTCCAGTCTAGACAGCATTGTTTTCTGGAAAAACAAGTAAAAGTGATTTCAATTTCCTTCTTGTTTTTTGCTGTTCAAATGCAAATTCAAGGGCTAAATAAATGCCTTGCAACAAATTCACAATAAAAAATCGAATTATTTTATTTTATTATATAAATATTATTTATTCCGAATGTTAATGGACATGAGCACATTCCCGAATACTTGGGTAGTCGAAAAAGGTTTTGTATTTTGTTCAATAGATGGATCTTGGAGTCGTTATTCCGAGTGTCACCAACACATTCCTTAACTAGAGGTGTGCGACGTGAGTAATAACTTACTCCACGCTCACCGCACACT
>PGFW01054249.1:0-10426 GCA_003123925.1 Haematobia irritans | reverse complement strand
TATCTTCTTCATATTGTTTTTATATAGTCGATGTGGTAATAATATAAAGGGTGATACGTAAAAATTTGGTCAATATAAACTTGACGTAATTTCTTTCAACATTTTGTATTTAAGAAAACCTGAATACCCCTCATTTTGAAAGGTTGTGTGTGTATAATGTTGGCTCCTATTTTGATTTTTGGAAATCAATCTTCAATTTGGTTCAAAATGCCGTCCAACGCAAAGAAGAGCAGCGTATCAAAATTTTGGGCTCGCCGCATCGCGAAAATCGAATTTTAAAATTTAAATAAAAATTATTTTAATCTACTCGCACACAAGCTGGCAAATCGGATAAAAGTCGCCAAATCAAACCGCTTACATAATGTAATTAAAGTGTTTGGGAACGTTTGTCCGTTTGTCTCTTTCATTTACGTGAAAGAGTGTTTTGAAATATACGTCTACTTGCCTTTCCTGAAGAAATTACGGTTGTTCGTACTGTTTGTGGGCCGGATTTGGCAATCTTGGCCATTACGGTAAAAAAGGCCATGGAGTGTACGCCGCCAACAACGTGCAGGTGGTCTCGCCAAAGGGACAAGAACCCTCCGCAACACGCCAGAGCTCCGCCAATTTGAGAAATACTGGGCTATTGTCAAGCGATACCTAAAGAAGACCAAAACAAGTATAACAGCACTAAGTTCGGCGGGCCGAATTCTAAATAGCCGACCACCAGTGAACCAAATAATTTAAGGGTTTTCCTTTGAAATTTCAGGAGGGCTTGAGGACTTGAGGACACTTCCGAAGATAAATTTAAAAGATTTCAACTATTGAGGACTCATATCAGATTCTGATTTTATAAGAACCATTTTTTTGTTTGAGTTTTAGAGGAATCATTTAAGCATCTCTTGATAAGTGTCAAGAAATTATAAATATAACGTTTGAATTGATTCAATTTAAACCTGTAAGAAGTAAAATCTGGAAATTTTACATTTGAGTTTCCAAAGCAATTTTCATGATCAGTTGGCGCCTTCTTATCATCCTCAGAAGTGGAAGTCCCGGTCTATATTGGTCATTACAAAATGGACGTAACAAACTTAATCCGATGCAACGTTGTTTGTGAGCCCTAAAATAACCAGAAATTTACAATTTCAGCAAGTCAGATAAAAACTACGGGTTCTAGGAAGCCCCAGAGTAAATCGGGAAAATGCGTCCTAATATGGGGATAATATCCAAAATTATGGACCGATACGCACGCATTTTCGCACACCTCTTTCTATGTCTAAAATACCTCTAGATTTCCATTTCGAGAACAAATTTGATAAAACTACGAACGTTTTTCTATAAACCCAAGACCCCAAATCGGGAGTCGTTTTATATGGGTAAACCATATCCAAAACATGACCGATTAACATCACAATTTTTGCACACGTATTTGTGGTCATACCAATAACTCTAGATTTTCCAATTTCAGTAAATTGTATAAAAAACTGCGGTTTCTATAAGCCAAGAAGTAAAATCAGGAAATCGGTCTATATGGGGGGCTATACCAAAATAATGGACGAATACTCACAGTTTTTCTGGCACACGTATTTTGGTCCTACAATACCTCTAGATTATTCCAATGTTCAGGTAAACTTGATAAAAAAACTTCGATTCCTAGAAAAGCCCAAGAAGTAAAGATGGGAAATCGGTCCATGTGGGGGCTATACTAACAATAGTGGATCCGATACTCACCCAGTTTCGGCACGCCTCTTTATGGCCCTAAAATTCCTCTAGGTTTCCAATTTCGACAAAATTTGATAAAACTCACGGCACTAATAAACCCAAGACCAAATCGGGAGGTCGTTTTATATGGGGACCAATACGAAAACATGACCGATACTCAAAATTATTTGCACACCTCCTTTGTGGTCCTATAGAACCTCATGATTTCCAAGTTTCACGTGAAATGATAGAATAAAACTCTTCTAGTAGGCCCAAGAAAGCTAGAATCGGTAGGAGATCGTCCATATTAGGGGTATACAAAACATTGGAAACCGATAGCTCCCATTTCGTGCACACTTTATTAGTCCATAAAATATCAGCCTATAGATTTTCAAAATTTTCAGCAAATTGGATAAAAACTACGTTTTATAAGCCCAAGACCCCAAATCGGAGGTCGGTTTATATGGGGATAATATCCAAAACATGGACGATATACCATCTTCAACTGACCCTGCCTGCAGACAAAGAGACGAAAGTTTGGTGGCAAAATTGTTTCAGCACGATTGCTTCATTATTAGGAAGACTGTTAGCGTGATTACACAAAGACAGACAGACAACAGAAACAGCACAGACAGACAGACAACGGACAGACGACATCGTTATATCGCTTAGAATTTATGCCCTCGACAAGGATATAATATACTTTATAGGGTCTAGAGGCAATGATTTTAGATCGTTACAAACGGAATGCACCAAACGTTATATACCCGTACCCATCCTATGGATGGAGGTATAAAAGAGTGTAGATAATATTTGTTGTTGTAAATTGTTTAAATTAACTCGGATTTAAATTGAATAAATTTATTCGGAATATTATATCCGGTTTTATTTACGCGATTATCATATCAATCGAGAAAACAAAATATGTAACTCAATGTTTGGTTTTCCGTTTGAAATTCAAGTTATAATCTCGGCCTCAGTGAACTAAGGTTTGAAATTTTATAAAGTTTGGCATTCACGTGATTTATTTTTTTTTTTTTGAAATTTTCGGTTTTTGGATAACTAATTTATTTTCATTAATAAAGGTGATTCTTTTGAGGTTAGGATTTTCATGCCAATTAGTTATTTGACAGGATCACGTGGATTTCAGACATGTGTCAAAAGAAGATGCTCAGTCATGCTTGTGACATTTCATCATGATGATTACTTAACGGAGCCACATAGCGTCGATTTTCAGTGAATGGCCCTAGAAAAAAGTTGCAGAATCCGCTTTTTTATCGACAAATTTTGTTTCAGCGATGAGGCTTCTTTCTGGTTGAATGCTACGGTAAATAAGCAAAAATTGGCCGGCATTTGGTGAAGAGCAACCAGAAGCGTTCAAGACACTGCCCATGCATCCCGATAAAATGCAGCTTTTTTGGTGTGGGTTTGTACGCTGTGAATCATTTGGAGCCGTAATTTTTTCAAAGATGCTTGTTGGACGCAACGTTGCGGTGAATGGCGGATCGCATCCGGGTTCGGGATGCTAACAAACTTGTTTGTTGCCAAAAATGGAAAAGACTGACTTGGTGAACCATGTGGTTTTCAACAAGATGGCCGCTACATGCCACACAGCTCGCGATTCTATGGCCATTTTGAGGGAAAACTTCGGAGAACAATTCATCTCCCAAGAAATGGACCGTAGAGTTTGGCCCAACAAGATATGCGATTTGGACCGCCCTTAGACTAATTTTTGGTGGGGCTACAACCATAAGACAGATGCTGATGATGTTTGGGTTAGTTGAGTAGCAAATATTTTACAATGCACACATTTTCTACTACAACTTGTACTTCTTTGTTGGACGAGGTGCAGGGTATTTGTTGCTGGATACTCTTTGCTCTCGGTTGAATGGCCTGCTCGTCGGCTTAGGTGTTATAATTCCTCTTATAACCAGGCATATATAGTTGCTTTCTTCTGGTTACCCAACTAACTGTTGTTTTTCGGCTCAACACCCACAATGTATGAAGCTTAACATTTGTGACCATTTTAAATACGAAACACGTACATCTTTTGACGACAACATCAACGGAGTATAAGAAAGCAACAGACGATGCATATATTTGATATACACTGTGGCATGAGACTGAAAAATACTTAAGAGGTGACTCAAAAAGTCACTCACTAGGCATGAGTCAATGAATTGTCGAGGTGTGATTCAATGAATTGTATATCGGCCGCCGTAGTGGCCGATGGTAGCTCAAAATTGGAGACTTCTGCACCTGGGACATTTTGAAGAGGGAGATTGACACTAAAAGGTATCAATGTGTCATCATGGCCAAAATACCGCAGAGCCTATTTTATGCAGCTGGTGATGGCTTGTTGAAGGTTGTAATTCATTTGAAGGGTAACCAATTCGAACAAATCTAAAATTTGATCTTAACATATTTCCGACATTTTTGCGATTGAACAATTAAATTTAAACAAGTATATAAAATTATGGCCGTATAGTTCGGCCAGGCCGAATCTTTATGTACCCTTCCACATTGGATGCGTAGAAAACTTCTACGAAAGGGAATGTCGATCCACAATCGGAATTACTTGGGGTTGTGGATCTTAAAACTTCTTAACATTCGTTTTTCTAATTTGTGAGTCAGTCCATACGTAATTACGTCTTCGATATGCGCACTTTTGTGCACGATACCGTTAGAGAGCCAGCAATTGAAATATGGGGGCGCTTATTGTGGGGGCTATTTACAATTATGAAACTTGATATGGACCAACTTGTGTTGTGATTTGGGGGATCGATTTATCTTGCAGGTTCTAATTTCAACCAGATCGGATGACTTTTGCTTCTCCATAAGCACCGGAGTTCAATATACTGGGGGATCGGTTTATATCGGAGTAATATATATATTATGGACTGACTGGAACCAATTCCTGCATTGGTTGGAATACAATATACTAACATCACGTACCCATATTTTGAACTGAATCAGATGAATTTTGGTCTTCCAAGAGGCTCCGGAGGTCAAATCTGGTGATCGGTTTATATGACGGCTATATATCAATTATGGACTGATGTTGACCAATTTTTGCTTGTTCATTACAGGACTATATACTTACACCATTACAAATTTCAAGCCGGATCCGGATGAAATTTGCTTCTCCTAGAGGCTTGTGTCTGTTGTTGTGTGCAAGCCAAATCGGCGGGCATCCGCGTTTATATGGGGGGCCTATATATAATTATGGGACCGATGTGGGACCAATTTTTGTATGGTATTTTAGGGACCCATTATACTAACACCATGTACCAAATTTCAGCTGGATCGATGAAATTTTGTTCTCTTAGAGGATTATCGCAAACAAATTGTGTGGGTCCGTTTATATGGGCGGCTATTACGTAAAAGTGCGACCGATATGCGCCCAGTTACAATACATTTCCGACCTACATCAATAACAAACTTACTTGTGCCAAGTTTCAAGTCGATAGCTTGTTTTGTTCGGAAGTTAGCGTGATTTCAACAGACGGACGGACGGACATGCCTCAAGATCGACCTCAAAATTTTCACCACGACCAGAATATATGTCACTTTACTGGGGGTCTTAGAGCAAATAATTTCCGAGTGTTACAAACGGAATTGACAAAGTTAATATTGAATATCCTCATGATTTGGAGCGGGTATTAAAAACAAAAAAAATAATAAACTATAGAGCTTAAACTTTGTTGTCAGTTTGTACATTTCAGGTGGACAGATGAAAGATACTATACTCAGAAATATTGCTTCACATGGTAAGCGTTAAGGGAAGCTAAATTAAGAATTTGCAACAGGTGGCTAACATACACTCAGATTCTGAATATTATAAGCCAGCTATCTATTGTCTTTTTAATTCCTGCGAGCATATTTTCAAGAAAATCGTCCGAAAATAAGCGCTTAATATGAAGCAAGTACAGGAAAGTCTCAAAGGTCACGCGGGTGCAGGAAGAGACTATACATCTACCCTTGTTCGACAGTGGGTCATAGAGCGGATCGTGCAGTTGAAAATTGGCACCGGGAAACATATATATATATTAACTAAATCCGGACCGAATTTCACACCAAACTGTTCATGTATATTCCGGAGAACGTAATCTTTCCTTATGCAAAAGCTTATCACGTAAATTCAGCAAAGTAAACTTTCGGTCTATTGGTTATATGGTGTTAAATCGCGACGAAGATTGTATGGGAACAGTTATCTAATTATGAAACCGAATTTGTAAGCACAAAATTGGGCATTGCGAAGTTTACTCTAAAATCTGATATCAGATGTTAAAACAAAATTCGGGAGACACCTTTACGGAAACGTATCAATTTACTCCTTGTGAAAATTTACAGCAAAGAAGGCTCTTGAAATTTTGCCTTCTGAGAAGTCTGCCAATTTGAAGTCGATTGCGACTAAAATTGCGGACCCCCTAAGACGAAAACTGACGCGAGTGTTTCACAGACAGACGACCACGGACAGCGACGAACGATGGCTAGATCGACTCAGGGGCCGGCCCTGAGCCATATTGCCAAAGATACCAATGATTCCGTCTCCTTCTCGGCCGGAAATTCGCGCGCATGTTAGTCATGCAAACATATGCACCTGAACTTATCAAGTACCCACAGTGTCGCGGCCAAGGTATAATAAATTCTCGGTAGAATTTGTTGCCGCCCCCCAATAGCTGGAATAAGCACATAAAGTAAAACTAGGGCGGTAGTTGTTACTTCTGAGCTTCAGGGCAATTAAGAGATATTTGCGCTTGTGTGGGGCTCTTAGACAGCAGCGTGACAATTAATTCGTACATGCGGCATCCCGCGACGGATTGCGATAACGCGATAAAAATTGAAGGACGTCACAATCGAAAAAGTTGGTCTTATATACACTGAAACAAAGCATGCCCGGTTCAAACGATTTTGTCTTTACTTAACAATTTGGTATTCGATCCGAGCCAAAGAAGGGAAGAGAATACAAGTAAGAACTTTTTAAAGAATAAAAAATCTCTTTGTAAATTTGGTTCTTTTGATGTACTGCTTCTAGGAACCAAATTCTAATTTTTTGCGCTTTTCAGCATCTGTATCCTTATTGCTTCAAAGTCCTAACGGGGTTACGCCTTTTTTTCTGAATATCGTAGTATTGTTGTTTCAGGTTAGTCGTCTTTAAATAAAGGTTGAAAAACCATGTCCTATATTTTGAACGATTTTTATGCTTTTGTTAGTTAAAGATGCACAAAACAACAAATTTAAAGACCAAATTTCATTTAAATTTAAAGAAATTTTCTGAATTTATGAAGTCAAGTTGACCTTAGGGCCCAAAACATTTTTCTTTCATGGTCTATTGATACCCATTTTTTAAGTGAAATCAGCTTAATTTATAAAGAACAATATGACTTCATTGAAACATTTTATCGACTTTTGGATAAGGAAAAAAAACTTTATAGTTAGAGAGTTGCCGTAAGCAAGAATTTTGCATTCGTATTTTAAAGACATGAAATCTTTGACCTCACGAACAATATTTATTCAGTTGTAGATGTCCACACTACAAGTGGACTGATACCTTTGTTTTAGCAGACCTGCGAATACCCCCTGCATCTCCATTTATAAAACCCCAATATCTTAATGCAAAATTATAGCTCCAATTTTCCTTTTTGAATTTCTTACTCCCGATTTTCAAAAAATTGTATCCCTATTTTTCATTGTTCTTGGATTTTTGCAACAGTGGAAAACTATAGACCTTTTTCTTTTCGAAATGAAACATTCTGTTGCATCGGATTTGTATCATTTGATTCTGTATTAGACTTTGTGGGTAAAAGGAGGAGATCTTCATGTGGGCTAAAGGTGCAAAGTGGGCTAACGCCAATTCCAACGAGATTACCAGTGCCTCTTGTCCAAGTTATTAGAGGCCAAAATACAGGAGTCAAAGTGGGGCTATTGCAATTCCTCCAAGACTTCGCAGCGGGGCTTTGAGAGGTTTTCTCTCATAACTAGGCAATCGAAAGTGTGTTAACGCGCGGAACTTTCTCTAATTTATTTTTTGAGTCACATTGCATGATTCCTAGAACCATCGATGACATTTTTTGCGGGCCCTATTTCACATGGATTTTTGGGGCCTCATTTTCTTGAGACCATTTAATTGCACCATGCAAACTTACTTATTCGTATTTTTTCATTATGATATGAGCTGTGGCGTCAATAGTATAGCCCACTTATCTCTATGGTAGTCGAGTCAGCTTATGCATAATAATGAAATTCGAACACTTTTTCCCGACACATACCGAGCCTGTATTAATTGTCATTCATACTTGACCACTTTGCCATCAAACTCTAAAGACTGTGTAGAATTTCAATTAATCTTAATCTTTAAATTCATTTCTTTGAAAAGTTGTGGGACCTAAGCCATATTGCTAAAGACTTCCCTTTTGACCATATATGACGAATATCTTAAGAATATCCAAGTGTTAGAAACAACATTAACAAACAAATGTTACAATTACCAGACTTGCATACATACTACACTAACAATGATGTTTTACAATACCACAAATGGTTTCTCAGTGTTTGTGTTTGTCCTGTCGCATTATGAAGCTCAAGAGATTCAAGGTTTCACCATTCGTGGGTCCATTATAGACCCGTGAATCCTTTTAGCATATTCAACGCACATACAGTCAACATTTGTATGCAACGCACAGACACACACACACACTCAAATGCACGCGTCCACGCTATTATATACATTAAGGCATCAATAGCATAAGTAAAAGCGATGCAGCTTTAAATTCTTCCTTTAACAACCATAACCGTCAGTCAGATATTAGCCATGGCTTGAGGCACAGCCCATGATTTCTGTAAGTGATATTAGTGGCGTGTTTATTAGGTTTATGCAGTAATGTGTTATACCACTCTCATATCTCCTTGCTCTTCTCTCAACAGCTCATGTATTCGTTCTTGTAAATGCATTGAATGGGCAGGGTGGCTTCAACTTGATACTTAGAATTTTTCAAAGCCTCCGTTTTCTCTTCGTTATTCTTCTGTCTTATGGAATATGCTCACATAATTTAATGCTTATTATACACGCGGGTCTTGACTATAATGGCTGCCAAACAAAACGTGGTCCCGCATGTATAAATTTATTCCATTCATACACAACACAATCGAATATGTTGAGGAAGTTGTTGCCAGTTTTGTTGCAGCGTTGTTGTTGGTTTATGTTGATAAAGGTATGCCAAATGCGGGTAGTACATAAAAAATTGCATTCATTACATGCACTGAAAAAACAAGAATGTCCCGTTCCAAAGATTTTGTCTTTACACCCTGACGTTTTGGTATTGATTCCGAGCCAAAGATGCAGAAAATTCAAAAGTAAGGATATCTTTCTAGGATACAATTTCTCTTTTAAATTTTGAGTTTTGTGTACTTGATTCTAGGAAAACAAAATTTAATATTTCATTTTCTATACTCTCCACATAGGATGGGGGCGTATATTAAACTTTGTCATTGCCGTTTGTAAACACATCAAATATTGCTCTAAACCACCCGTAAAGTATATATAATTCTGGGGTCGTGTGCTTGAAATTCTGAGTCGATCTGAGCATGTCCGTCGCGTCCGGCTCTGTACTGTTGAAATCCACCGCTAACTTCCGGAAACCCGAAAACAAGCTATCCGACTTGAAACTTGGCACAAGTGTTTTATTGATGTAGGGTCGGATTATTTGCAAATGGGCCAAATCGGTCCAGCTCTTACGTATAGGCCCCATATAAACGGGACCCCTAAATTTTGGCTTTGCGAAATCTCTCAGAAGAATCAAATTCATCCGATCGACTGAAATTCCCGGTACATTGGTTTAAGTATGTGGTCCTCTAACAACCATTGCCAAAAAAATTGCAGTCCACATCGGTCCGATTAATTTATATAGCCCCCATATAAACCGACCCCGATTTGGCTTTGCGGAGCCTCTAATAGAAGCAAATTTATCCGATCTGGACTGAAAGTTTGGTTAACATTCGGTGTTTCGTATCATGGTCTCTAACAACCATGAAAAAATTGGTCCACCATCGGTCCTTAATTATATTGTAGCCCCCATATAAACCGTATCACGCAGATTGACCTCACGGAGCCATTTGGAAGACCACAAATGATCTGATTCAGTCTGAAATTTGGTAGCGTGGTGTTAATATATGGCCTCAAAAACATTGAAAAAATTGGTCCCACAAATCTGCGTCCGTAATTATATATAGCCCCCATATAAAACCGATTCCCAGACTTTTGACCCCGGATCCCCCTTGGAAGAGCTAAATCCATCCGATTCGCCCCGGTTGAAATTTGCCGTACGTGAAGTTAGTAATGTTGGCTAACCAACAACATGCAGGACATTGTTTCATATCAGTCCATAATTATTATAAATGCCCCCATATAAAAAACGATCCCCAAGATTTGACCTCCGGTGCCTTTTGAAGAAGCAAATTTCATCCGATCTTGCGCTTTGAAATTTCGGTACCGTGGTGCGTCAGTATTTGATATTAGGCAAACTTATGCCAAAAGTGGCCCATATCAGCTTCATAATCATATATAGCCCCATATAAACGATGCCGAGATTTGGTTTTGGCAGCGCTCTATGGAGGAGCAACTTTCATCGCAGTCAGTTGAAATTTGTTACATTGCTGCTAGTATTATGGCCGTTAACAACTCATTCCTTAACTAGGACTCCATATCGTCTCTAGTTATATATTAAGCATCTTCCTTCCTCCTCCC
>PGFW01054248.1:14059-26522 GCA_003123925.1 Haematobia irritans | reverse complement strand
TCATATTCCCTTGACCTTGAAACGTAATTGAGTTAAACGATTGTCTTTCCGCTTTCATTACCTGAAAAGACAATGAAAGCTACAATTGACAAATCGTCAACATTACTAACAACTACCCCACCATGGATCAAATTATATGCGTAGTCTATTATCGCTATTACGGATGAGGCGAACAACTCAATTTTGAACTCTTCTGTTTTGTATAAATCCATTTAGTTTTAGTTTTTTCTTTGACACTTTCATGATAATTATGATGAAATGTTATCCTCATAAGAGGATAGCCTCCAGTTAAATTGATCTTAATTTATGTATATACGAAAACCAACCTTCTTGGCTCTTGAATGGGGCATGTAAGTACCACATAAGTAACAACTGGTGTCGTAAAACTATATTTAATGTTCGTTTTGTTGTATTTCGCCAGCAATATAACAAATCTGTAACAATCAATTGCAAAATTGTACAAAGTCCGTCTGTCTGCCTCCACAAAACAAATAAGGCAAAAACCAGAGAGTAAGATAGAAAAATAATTTCAATTTCAACTATCCATAAAAATAGAAATGAATTAATATAATCTGTAACCGCAGCATCTGGCAAGCACAATAGAGGCAATCAACCAGGCAGCAGCAGCATGCTTCGGTTATGTGGGTTAAATGGAAACTTGATTAAATTCCAAACTGAACACTTAAATGTAATGCAATATTCAATTCCATTCCCGATTTCATTAAATCATTTTAACGTTAATCGTCATATGTCTCAATCAATAGGCTTTGGCTAGTATCAATAGGATCCTTTGGTTTTAATCACCTCATAAATGAGTATTAGGGTGTATCCCACAAAAATTCTCATTACAAAGTAGGTAATTATATGCCAAGAAACAAATTAACTTCCCAAGTATTACTTTTAATTACTCAATCAAAAATTGTTTTCTAGGGACTGATTTCTAATTCACAAGAAGTTCTTTTGAAGTCATATATAAACAACTATATACGGCCGTAAGTTCGACCAGGCCGAATCTTATGTACCCTCCACCATTGGATTGCGTAGAAAACTTTCTACGAAAACTGTTCATCCCCAATCGAATTACTTAAGTTGTGGTATCTTAAAACTCGTAACATCGTTTTCTAAATTGTGAGTTGTCATACGTGGGTACATAGGAGAGCCAGAAATCTTTACATTGGGGGTCGCTTATATGGGGCTATATACAAATTATGAACTCTGATTATGGCCAATTATAACTATAGACCGATATGGACCTAGTTAGGCATGATTGTTAACGGCCATATACTAGCACAATGTATCAAATTTCAATTGACTCGGATGTAATTTGTGCTCCTACAAGAGCTCCAAAAACAAATCTGGGGATGGGTTGTAGTGATGGATGGGCTATATTATATTATGGATGATTATGGACCACTTTTTGGCATGGCTATAAATATCATATGCTATCCACCACGTACCAAAATTTGCCAGAATCGGATGAATTTTGCTTCTCAAAAGCATCCGGAGGTCAATTGGGATCGGTTTATATGGGGCAATATTAATTATGACTGATATGAACAAATTCCTGCATGGTTGTTGGATAACACTATTCACTAACAATCATGTACCAAATTTCAACCACGAATCGGATGAATTGCTCTTCAAGGGGCTCCCTGAGGTCAAATCTGTGGGATCGGTTTATATGGGCTATATATAATATGGACCGCATTTTCGACAATTTTTTGCATTGGGGTGTTTGCGTCATAATGAACACCACTTTACTAAATTTTCAACTCAATCAGTATGCAATTTTGGGTCTTCCAAGAGGCTCCGGAGATCAAATCTTGGCTGATCGGTTTATATGGGCTATGTATATAATTTATGGACCGATGATGGACCAGTTTTTTCTGTTCATTAGTTGACCATATACTAACACCATGTACCAAATTTCAGCCGGATCGCGCAATATTCGATGTGTTACAAACGGAAATGACAAAGTTAATTATACACCATCCTATGGTGGAGGGTATAAAAATTTATTTAAATAAATTTAAATTTTCTTCATCGTTTTCTACAATCGGCCGTCATGACACTTTTACATCGGCACGTATGAGATTCAGTGGTCAATCACCTGACCTCTTCGGAAAGTTTAAACCAATAATTTTGTGTTCAAAAACTGCTCAGCTTGGAAGTCTTCTCTTCGCAAAACAAATGCGGTAACTGGAACTCTTTTTAAATCTAATATTATCAGGAGTCAGACGATCGGTTTAGAATAATTAGGAACCCAAAGTTGGTTGTATATACATATTCATCCACCCTGTAAAAAAATTACATGTGTGCAGTTGGAAGTACTTTGTAGTTGGAGTACTTGCGAATACTTCCAAGAAAGTTTTGCTACCGAAAATTTTCGGTGAATATTGGCAAAACTGTTGTTATTGCATGCAACAGAAATTTTTCGCAAGTGCTGCATAGGCGGATTTTAACGAAAAAGTCGTGGGTGTTGTTATCGACTATTTACATATTGCTCCCATTAGATACGCAAGAAGCTGTGTTTATTGGCAGGCATACGAAATTTCTGCTAGGAAAATCTTATCTGGACCTTTATGCAGATAAAATGTAATATGATCGATAATAAACGTTCGCAACATACTTTCGTTAGAGAATACGGTTAGCGGAAATTTTCACTTAGAGTTGCAAAGCGCGTTTACCGCACAGTTGTTAGAATTGTTACCAAAAATGGTCAATTTTTATTTGGATGTGGTAGTTTTAGAATTCTTGGATGTTTTGGAATAAAAGGCCTCTCCAAATAAGTGGCACAATTTTCTATTGAAATAAAATTTTGAGCAAAATTTTCTATTAGAAAATTAAGAATTTTAACACAATTTTGTATAGAAATGAAGAATTTGCCCAAAATTTGATATAGAAATGAAATTTTGCAATAATTTTCATAGAAATAAAATTTGACAAAAAAATCCGTGCTTGAATAAAATTTTGACAATAAACTGTTCATAGAAATGAGAATTTTGCAATAATTTTCATAGAAGAAAATTTGAATAAATAATTCTATAGAAATAACATCTGACAACTTTCTATACAACATGAAATTTTAACAAAAACTTTTCTATAGGAAATAAAGTTTTTGAAACGAAAATTTATATAGAAATGAAAAATTTTGGACCAAATTTTCTATAGAAAATAAAATATTCTTGACAAGAATTCTATAGAATAAAAAATTTTGACGAAGAACTCTGTAAAAATAAAATGTTGACAAACTTCACTATAGAAATAATCGCTTGGAATGTCTTCTCTTCGCCAAAAAAAATCGCGTTAAAACTGAACTTCTTTTAAATTTAAATTTATCAGGAGTCAGACGATCGCGATTTAAAATAATTGGGAACCGATAATAGAAATAAAATTTTGACAAAATTTTCTATAGAAATGAAAATTTGCAAAAATTTTCTATAAAAATGAAATTTTGCAATAATTTTCATAGAAATAAAAATGACAAAAATTTTCTATAGAAATAAAATTTTGACAAAAATTCCTGTTGAAATTAATAAATTTTGACAAATTCCTTGTAGAAATAACAATTTTGACAAAAATATTTCATAGAAATGAAATTTTGCCAATAATTTCCATATAGAAGTAAGAAATTTTTGAAAAAATTTCTATAGAAATAAAATTTGACAAAATTTTCTAGTAGAAATGAAATTTTAACAAAATTTTCTTATTAGAAATAAAGTTTTGACAAAATTTTCATATAGAAATGAACTTTTTGACCAAATTTTCTATAAAATAACATTTTACAAAAATTCCTATAAAATAAAAGAAGACTTCTATAGAAAATAAAATGTTGGAACAAAACTTACTTATAGAAATAAAATATACAATTTGACAAGAATTCTATAGAAATAAAATTTTGCAACTTCAAATAAAAATTTTGACAACATTTTCTATAGAAATAAAATTTAAAAAAACATGTTCTATGTGAAATATTTGTTCACATCTCAACTTTAGAAAACTAAGAAATCCTTATATTTTAAGGTCTATTATTACACCAACGCTAACTTGCCTGTCCCTTGTGATATAAAAGCAGCAAAAATCACACACCAAAGAAATTACAGGTAGTTCAAAACCAAATGCGCTTAAAATTATCAATTAATCTTCGCTGGCTCGATATCCAACAGAACTTCTGCACATTACGTACTGGATATGAGAACATCTTATGATTTCATGAAACCGAATCAGTCAAAACTTACTAGCATACAGCTCCACTTTTTATTTTTTTTCCCTTTCATAAGGGGCATTGTTCAGAGAATTATCCCATTAATCTTACTGTCGATAACATTTCACCAAATAGCTGCAATATTATACTATTCCGTTTTAGCTTTTGTAAACTTTTCCTATATATTGTACTTTCAATTGTATTTAGACTTCTTCTCCATTCTCAAATAAAGGTTTTTTTCCCCTCTTTTCCTCTGAAAAAGTTTGTAAAATAAGCTAATCATAAAATAAATAATCCATCACTCGCTGTAATATTATATCAATAAGATTCTTCGAAAATAACTGTACATTAGAAATGAAATTTCTACTAATAAAGATGAATTTATGAAAAAAAATTTTTTTAGAAATAAAATTTAGAAAAAAAAATCTATACAAATAAAATTTTGATATAATTTTCTATGCAAATAAAATGTGACAAAAAATTTCTACAGAAATAAAATTTTGACAACATTTTCATTTTCAAATTTCTACACAAATAAAATTTTGACAACATTTTCTATAGAAATAAAAATTTTAAAAAAATTTTCTATAAATTCAATATAAACCATTTCTTTCGAATAAAACAACGTTTTTTATACCCACCACCATAGAATGGTTGAATGGGGTTATAATAAGTTTGTCAATTCCGTTGTAACACATCGAAATATCGATTTCCGACTATATTTAAAAGTATTATATATTCTTGATCAGGGAGGAATCTAAGACGATATAAACGCATGTCCGTTCTGTCCTCCGCTCCGTCTGTCTGTCTGTCTGTTCTGTCTGTCTGTTGTAATCACGCTTACAGTTTTCAAGAATGAAGCAATCGTGCTGAAATTTTGCACAAATACTCGTCTTTTGTCCTGCAGGCAGGTCAATGTTCGAAGAATGGGCGTAATATCGCGTCCAGGTTATTTGATGATAGTCCCCATATAAACGCCGACCTCCCGATTTGGCGGTCTTGTAGCTTATCGAAATCGTAGTTTTACAATTTGCCTGAAAATTTGAAATCTATGTAGGTATTTTATGACATAGAGAGGTGCTCCAAAAAAATGGTGAGTATCCGCGTCCATTTTTTGGTATAACCCCATAAGACCCATCTCCCGATTTTTAACTTCTTGGCTTATAGAAAACCGCAGTTTTTATTCAATTTACCTGAATTGCGAAATCTAGAGGTATTGTAGACCACAAATACGCGTGTTGCCAAAAATTGTGAGTATCGGTCACATATTTTGTATAGCCCCCATATAAAAAACGACCTCCCGATTGGGCGGTCTTGGGCTTATAAGAAACCGTTAGTTTTATCCAATTTGTCTTGAAATTTTGGAAATCTAGAGGGTATTTTAGGGACCATTAAAAGTTGTGCCGAAAATGGTGAGTATCGGTCCATATTTTGGTATACCCCCATATAGACCGATTTCCCGATCTTTACTTCTTGGCTTCTAGAATCGAAGCTTCTGTATCCTATTTGCCCTGAAATGAAATCTAGAGTATTTCGGAATCATAAAGAGGTTGTGCACGAAAACGGTTGAAGTATCGGCGTCCATATTTAGTATATCCCCCCATAAGAACATCTCCCGATTTAACTCCTTGGGTTTCTAAGAAACCGTAGTTTTTATCTGCATTTGCCTGCAAATTGTAAAATAATTCTGTATTTTTAGGCTCACAAAAACGTCCTTGTATCGGATTAAGTTGTTTACCGGCCATTTGGTAATGCTCCAAATATAGGACCGATTCAATTCATTGAGGGTTGGGATGTAGAAACGCACTGAATCATGAAAATTGCTTGAAAAACTCAATGTAAAATTTCCAGATTTTATTTCTAACAGATTTAAGATTTTTCAAATCCAAGACGTTATTTTTATAATTTTCTGCACACTTACAAGGAGATGTTAATATTCCTCTTAAAACTCAAACAAAAATGCGTTCTTATAAATCCAGATATCTGATATAGTCCTCGTAGGCTGAAATCTTTAACATTTATCTTCGGAAGTGTCCTCAAGCCTCAAGCCCTTCCTGAAAATTTCAAAGGAAACCCTAATATTGTAATGGTTTGGTGGGTATTTAAGATTCGCGCCCGGCCGAACTTACTGCTTGTATATACTTGTTTTAATTAAGCCACAAAAAATTTGATCAACAATTTCAAAATAGATTTTTTTAATTTGGTAGATTTTAAGTAAACTTTTCTTAAAATGGTGGTAGATTAGTTTTGGGACGAGTGGCAACTGTGGTTTCAAGTCGAGTCTTATTTTTACTATTCTTTTGACGGGAAATGTATACGAGCAGACCCTATTTTTGTCTTTATAATACACCAATGCAGAAATGTTCTTGGTATAGGGTACATCCCTAAAATAGACAGAAATAGTACTGAATAAACATCACATTATAAGAGGTATCCACTTAAATTCCTCCGATTACATACTTTAAATTTATTATCCGTTAATATAGGTATTGTTAACATGCTACTATGGCTCAATAGAGACCCATTGAGCCAAATGTCTTCCAAGATAATTTATGTTTACGCCCATTCCTCATGGAAATATCTCTTCTTGTTGGTGGCTTTAACTGCCACAACAGCAGCAGTGGCATGTATGACGCCATAAGTTTGAACCATAACCGACCGATATAATCAAACCTCTGGCACCAAAGTCAACGTCAATGATTTAATTTAAAACAAAACTAGAAATACCATAGATATTTACTCCAAACATTTTCACAAATCATTTCGACAAATTGATCGTTGTTGGTTGTTCAAAAACGATATGTATTGCTTAACAACGGCAGGAGTAGGAGGAGTTATGAGACAAACCACGTAGTCGAACATGTCATGCCATGTAATAATTATCATGTCTGTCCGCATAAGATATATATTTATGGGCCATTGTTAAGGAACATTGAAATCCATACACCCAACTCCCACCATAGGCAAGTGTTCAACATAAGTACACGGCGGCAACAGCATTAGAAGCAGGGCGCTAAACTGATGTGTTTGATTCCATTTTTACAGGTTGGAGAATTTCGTACGAGTATTAACACTTCATATGTATGCAGTAGTATGAATGTATTAACTTCTAATCTTGGGAGGAATTTTGTCCATTGTCTGATTTCAATTCTGACCGGGGTAAACCATCGTTTTCATATAATTTCATACAATTATTTCGGATAGCTTGAGAGAGTAGAACAATCAAATTCTTATGGGAATAGTACGCACACTATTCCCATACACATGAATGGGGGTTTCACTAATATTTTCATCGGTACGCAATAGAATTCTCCATATATTCAAATTGCCATGATGATAGAAGGTTGGAAATAATTGTCATGGAGTATTGAACTTTTTATTAAAACGGCTCTCATTATTATTTGAATTGCACAGTGGTTTGGAACACCTTAGGGAGCAAAGATGGACGGATAAAAAAAAAAAAAGGAGAGAGATCTCGAGTGGCAACCATGATATATGACGATATAAAAAATTTTTGTGTGATATGGGATCCGACATAATAAAAATAACATATAAGACTGATATACATATATATGGTTATGGGACCATGATACTAACACAAAAAAAGAAAACGTTCCAAATTTGAGACGAGATCAAGATGAATTTGCTCCTCAAAAAGAGCTCCGGAGGGCAAATCTGGGTATCGGTTTATATGGGGGTCTATATATAATTTATGAACCGATGTGACCAATTTTTGCCATGGTGTTAGAGACCATATACCAACACATGTCCAAATAAAGGCCTGATCGGATGAAATTTGCTTCTCGTTTGAGGCTCCGCAAGCCAAATTTGGGATCGTTTATATGAGGGATATATATAATTAATGGAACGAGTATGGTCCGAATTTTTGCATGGTCATCGCAGAGAACATATACCAACACCATGTACCAAATTTCAAGCAGATCGGAATGAAATTGCTTTCTCTTGAGGCTCCGCAGCCAAGATCTGGGGGATCGGTTTATTATGAGGGCTATATATATTATGGATCCGATATGGACCGCAATTTTTGCATGGTTGTTAGAGACCATATTACTAATGACCTATGTACCAAATTTCAGCAAGATTCGATGAAATTTGCTTCTCTTGAGGCTCCGCAAAGCCCAAATATGGGGAATCGGTTTATATGAGGCTATATATAATTATGGACCGAAATGACCAATTTTGCATGGTCATTAGAGAAGCATATACCAACACCATGTACCAAATTTCAGAAAAGGATCGGATGAATTTGCTTCTCTTTTTTTGGAGGCTCCGCAACCAAATCTGGGGAATCGGTTTATAATGAGGGCCTAGTTATAATTATGAGAGCCGATAATGGAGCCATTTTTGCATGGGTTATTAGAGTACGAATATACTAACACCGACGTAGCCAAAATTTCCAACCCCCGGATCGATGAATTTTGGCTCCTCTAAGAGGCCCGAGTTTCAAATCTGGGGATCGGTTTAAATGGGGGGTATATAATAATTTTGGACCGATATGGACGCAATTTTTGCATGGTTGCTAAGGACATATACAAACAACATGTGGCCAAATTTTAAGCGGGATTCGGAGTGAAATTTGCTTTTTCTTTGAGGCCTCCCCAAGCCAAATCGGGGGATGCGGTTTATTTAAAAATGGGGGGCTATAATATAATTATGAAACCGATGTGCCACAATTTTTGCATTGGGTGTTAGAGAGCCATATACAACACCATGTACCAAATTTTAGCCAGATTCGATGAAAATAATGCTTTCTCTTATAGCTCTGCAAGGCCAAAATTTGGGGGTCCGTTTATATGGGTCTAATACGTAAGAATGGGCCGATATGCGCCCAATACCATCCGACCTACATCAATACCAACTAGCTTGTGCCAGTTTCAAGTCGATACTTTGTTTCGTTCGGAAGTTAGCGTGATTTCAACAGACGGACGGAATGCTCAGATCGGACTCAAAATTCACCACGACCGCAGAATATTTTCGATGTGTTTAAACGGAATGACAAAGTTAATTATACCCCCATCCTATGGTGAGGGTAATAAAATGAAATGAAAAATCCACTCGCCAACCAAAATGCATTTTAATGATTTTGACATCGGAATTTATTGAGCTCAATTGCTTATAACTTTTTGTCCCATTGTTTGGTCGGTTTTCTTCTAGTTGGTCTTCTTACTTACGTTAGAGTATGCATGCTATACACACGATGAGTAGAAACAATTTTTTTTCAATGGTTTGTAATTTTTTCCGCCGGAAAAGGGTCACTGTAAAACATGATTTTATTTTTTTTTTGAAAATTTTTCCATTTTGCATTGATAATTTTTTGAACCACACTTATCACACCGATAAAGTTGAGTGAAAGTAGTGAGATGACGAATGAAGCCACTCGATATATGTCATCGTCAATCACTTTCATTTAAGTAACACCAACGATGTAAACGGACATTTTCACTAGAGAATATAATTGTGTGTATGAAACAAGAGCGAAAATCACCTAAAATACGGGTATATTCAAAAAACTGTTCCATAAAAAACTTTTTAAAATTTTTGATTCGAGATCACCTATAATGTACATTTTCCAGTGTAAAACTAAGTGTAATCGACATTGATTTCCCCTTTCCTTCTTCGGTGGCCGTAGGCTCACAGTTTCTGTAGGTAGTGCTTCGACTAACTGGAAAAGAGTAAGCGGTAAGGCAGTAGTATGCCGAAGGGTTATTTAGACACTAAATTGATGAAAGGATTTTTCACATTGGACGAATTGCTATGAATGGCACCAATAGATAGAGTCATCAGCGGGAGCCATTGCTATAGCCCTGCTCCAACCTTCGATTTTGCCGGCCCTTCATAGAATCCCCGCGTAACAGCGTATCGAAAACAGTGTATACTATATCAGAAGTGTACGCATAGCAAAGATTTTCTAGGTTAGGATTAGTTAGGTGGCAGCCCGATATATCAGGACTACTTAGACTATTCAGTCCTTGTGATACCACATTGTGAAGTTCTCTCTGTATCACTGAGTGCTGCCCGATTCCATGTTAAAAGCTCCAATGACAAGGGACCTCCCTTTTTATTACCGAGTCCGAACGGCGTTCGCGCCATTGGAGACAGTGAAACCACTTTAGAGAAGTTTGAAACCCTAACAGATATGTCACCAGCCAATTAGCTGAGGGTGGGATAATCCCCCGCTGAAAAACTTTATGGTATTCGGTCGAAGCGGGAATCCGAAACCCCACGACCTTGTGTATGCAAGTAGGGCATGCTACACCATTGCACCAAAACGGTGGACTCCAAAAAGATTTTTCCTAACCAACCCCTTTAATTTGGAAACTTGGCGGGGAACCAACTCTCAATAGGTGACGGAGCCTTTCCCCATGATATTTTAGATATGTATACGAACATTTTCCACGATTGTAGGGATTACTAAGAAGTCTCGTCTATTTAATAAAAATGTTGGAAGTTGTCGTTTCAATGACCACTTAGCGCCGAAGAACAAATGATAAAAAAAATGTTTTCATTATGTTTCGGCCTTTATACTGTGATCTGTTTTTGTACTTTCCCCGAAAGTTTTCTTTTTACTAATATCTCACAACTGTGTAGGTCCCGTCCAGGGTAGCCGATCGTCGGACAAAGAATGGAATTTGGTTGATTTTGGGTCCATTTTCGTCAAATCGATAATTTTTTTTTTTTAATTTTCAATAGAAATAAATTTTACAAAATTTTTTTGTAGAAATAAAATTTTGACAAAAGAAAGAAATAACAATTTTAACACAAAAATATTTTTTATAGAAAAAATTTGCCAAAATAACAGAAATAAACTTTAAAAATAAATTTGTATAGATAAAAAATTATTCAAAAATTTTTTTGCGATAACTTTCTATAGTAATCAAATTTCGACAACAATTTCAGTAGAAATAAAATTTTGACAGTATTTCTATTAGAAATAAAAATTTGACAAAATTTTCTATAGAAAATAAAATTTTACAAAATTTTCAATAGAATAAAATTGGAAAATTTTTCTATAGAAATAAATTTGACAAAATTTTCTATACAACCAAAGAATTTGTTAGTTAGAGGACAGCAAGAAAGTCTGCTATTACAGCAGAAAGTCTGCTGAAAAAGGCAGCAGTCATTGTTTGCGAAATAGCAAACATTTCCTGCTTTGTTCGAAGCTCGATCTACACACTAAAACAATGTTTTATTTTGTCGTAAAAAATAAAGTGTCAACTTAGGAGCTATCCTAACATAAATATACACAATATTTATGAATATCTATAGTATTTGACCAAAAATCTGAATATTTATCGAATTGAGGCATACCAGCAAACAAAATGTTTGCTGGATCGTATTTAGGAGCTTGTAAGTATATTACAGTGCAAAAATATACCAAAAATTACTTTTGGTTCTTAAATAGGCTTTGGGGAAAATTTTATAACCTAAAAATTTTGTAAATTGTTGTTCATTACGCCCTGAAGTACAAAAATATAACAGCAGACATCGACTGCTGTTTTTAGCAGACTTTTTTCTATGAGAGTGGAAATAAAATTTGTACAAAAAACTCTATAGAAATAAAATTTTGACATCATTTTCTATAGAAATAAAATTTTGTCAAAATTTCCTATAGAAATTACATTTTGCCAAAAATTTCTGTAGAAATATAATTTTAATAAAATCTTCTTTAGAAATAAAATATTGAAAATTTTTTCTATAGAAATAAAATTTTGACAACATTTTCTATAGAAATACAATTTTGACAACATTTTCTATAGAAATAAAATGTTGACAACATTTTCTATAGAAATAAAATTTTGACAACATTTGCTATAGAAATAAAATTTTGACAAAATTTCCTATAGAAATAAAATTTAGACAAACTGTTCTAAAGAAATAAAATTTTGTCAAAATTTCCTATAGAAATAACATTTTGCCAAAAATTTCTACAGAAATAACATTTTAATAAAATTTTCTATAGAAATAAAATATTGACAAATTTTTCTGTAGAAATAAAATTTTGACATCATTTTCTATAGAAATAAAATTTTGTCAAAATTTCCTATAAAAATAACATTTTGCCAAAAATTTCTACAGAAATAACATTTTAATAAAATTTTCTATAGAAATAAAATATTGACAAATTTTGCTATAGAAATAAAATTTTGACATCATTTTCTATAAAAATACAATTTTGACCAAATTTTCTATAGAAATAAAATGTTGGTCCAAAATAAAAATTCATTGTGGAAACGCTGG
>PGFW01054242.1:1524-15244 GCA_003123925.1 Haematobia irritans | reverse complement strand
ATATGTCATTTTCAAAAAAATGATCATTTAATCTTCTTCGTCTTATGACTTTATGAAATTGTTTCTTTTGTTGTTGTTGTTGTTGAATGATCACTGGCTTTGCTATGTTTCTGTTTTTGCCATTGTTTTCTATATATTACAAGTTTTTTTTTCGTACTCCTATCATGTCTGTTGTTACTATAAAACAATTGCTCTTTAAAGAGCAATTGAGAGTGTGATGCTCTTGAATATTTTTTATTGTCATGTGGTAAGCAAAAAACCGAATTCACCATTAACACCTCCACCATTCATAATCAAAACTGAAAGTGAGTTTCAAAGATTGAGCTAGGTTAGCGGCAACAATTTACCAACAACACTCTTTCTTCTCCATACAAATGAGTTTTAATATGAGAAGCCGTAAACATCATTTTTACCATTGTCCGTAGTTTAAGTAATAATCTAGAAGATCTTCATAGAAATATTGCACAATGGGATGAATTTTACTTAGGGCTAAAATTTCACTTTTCATTAATTTTGATAGTATCCACATTAAATTTTCAGCAAATAATTTGAAACCGTTTTTTTTAATTCTGTTGAACAAAATAGGAAATAGAGCAAATTCTATTTCCTTCGCCTGACGCGTTAAACCATATAGAGTTTTTTGTTGCACATTTTTAGGCAGTAATGAGTAGAATACAAATAAAAAGTGTCACAGTATGACCAAAACGGTGGCACAAACATGTATAAAGTTTGTCATTTAGAGCACAATAAAAAACATCAGGCCAGTTAACCTGACAAAGGTCATGGAATAGCCGATACCACGATGAAAAGTAAGATCTTCATGCTCGACAGGAATAACTTCGTTTGGATCATACAAGATCTACAGGGATAACCAGAAACAAATACTTATACCAATTTATGTGTAACTTCAATACAACAAGTAAATACGCCGAAGTAGAACGCTTGATCTTATTTACTTTCCACCAGAAAATATTCTAAAGACTGCCATACACAATGGAATTAGTTGGGTTTTGGTAACACTTGTTGGTGGCAAAGTATTCTAAAACTTCTTAACTTTATCTTCTAATTTTTAAGTTAATCCATATGGATTCTATGTCAGACAGATCTGATCGGATGAATTTTGTTCCTTCATGAGGATCCAGAAATAAAATGTTTGATCCTCTTCTCTATTAGTAATCTCTCCCCTTTCTTATATTTTTAATGCCTTTCCCCATATTCGCAATTTTCATCCCACTGTGCCAGAGAATGCATTGTTTCCCCTTTATAGTTGGCCTTAATGTTCCAACCAACTTTTTTCAATTGTATTTCGTTTTCATTTTCATCTTGGTGGAGAGGAGCAACAACAGCAGCAGCAGCTCATCATCATTTGTGAGTTTAGTTTGGAGATGATTTGATTTGAAAACAATATGAATTTACAATACTCTGTGCGCGATTGAACATTGAAATGTTGGCAACTCCAGTTCAAAAATTGCCAGAGTTCTGTTGCTGATCTCGAGCGCTGCTGATGCGGCAGCTGTTGCTAGCGCTGCTACTTAATATTGTTGCTTGTAGCTTAACCCTCGCTTCACGTTTTGGAGGATGAAGATGATGCTGCGATGCTTAAACGGGTAAACTTAAAGTTAAAGCTAACTATCTAACTACTCCTCAGCAGCAAGTGAACGGCAAACAAAGCAAGCCATGCCAAAAAGTGGTCCATATCAGTCCATTAATATCATATATAGGCCCCCATTATAACCGGATCCCGAGATCTTTGGTTTGTGGAGTCCCCTCTTGCGAGGAGCAAATTTCATCCGCAGTACACCTTTGAAATTAATTTTGAGAGAAGTTACATTGCGCTCTATATTGCTTGTTAACAACCATTCCGGCTCCCTACTGGTCCATATCGGCTCTACAGTTAACATTTATAAAGGCCCTCAGATAAATCGAATCTCGCCAAGTTCACCACACCCGACACAATTTGGGTGGTTTCAGCATATCAGAGATTTTCATAATTGATGGTATGATCCGTGAAAAAGCCACCCGATGATTAATTTCATTTTCATATAAATGAATTCTCACCATATTTCAGGTTATCTTTTATTCCACTGTTAAGTATGGACTGAAACTCTTAACTATGTTTTAGAACACACGATGTGAAGATGAGTTTTAAAGATACCACAACCCAAGTAATTATCGATTTTTGTTGGATATGCCCTAGTGCTTCGTGTGTTATGAATTTCCATGGGTGAGGATACATAGAGATTCGGAGGCCTGGCCGGAACTTACTGGGCCGTATATACTTGATTCAATAGTATTCGGTCCCTTTACATACGTTCTAACGCCGAATAATTGCTATCAACTCACGGAGCAATTTCAAAATGTTCGGCCACATTTTATGGATTTTCGATCAAATAATTCTTGGCTCTAGGACGCCAAGCCATTAATTTTTTTGCTCAATTCTATATTACTGAGGTGCGTGATGTGAAATATAGTGACAATGATTCTATAAATTAGAGCGCCAACCGATAAGCAACACTCGGTTATTCTCTCATTGTTTATCACTGAGCCATAAATAAAAAGAATTATTCAAATCAAATCTGAGCATATTTAGCCCTTTAGTATTTGGTGAATGTTGAATTAAATCTATTTGCCACTTTTGATCAGCTGTGATGAGTTCAGATGTAGGGAGGAGATCCTGTTGTTTGTTTAGGTGATTTTCCTTAAAATTATTATATATTATTTCGCCTCACCGAATTGAATGAAGGAGTTTATCTTCATAAATAAAGTTTTTCTTTCTTTCTTACAATATTTGTTGGTAATTTTTATCAGTTTTTTTGGACGTTAGCGGATTTTTTTTCTGATGCAAAAAGATTCAGCTGTCTGACGGAGCGGCTTAAGAAATTACACATATCAGTGCACATCTAAATTCGTGTGCCATGGCATTAAAATCACATAGGAGATTTTTCCACATGGTCTATTTTGGCCTTACTCCTTTGTCTAATATTTCCATTTTTGAATAAATTATTCTCTTATGTTGCTATTCTCAATATGCAGCCTTCATTCGAAATATTCTAAATTAGCCAATAGCGAGAATGATAGATTAGAGCACGACATCTCAAAACTACTTATTACCTGATCGCCACTAATCATGTCTTACAATACACACATTCCAAAATGAATAATTTTATTTAATTAATTTATTATTTTTTGTTCAATTTACTTAGAAAACATTCAATACACATTGTCTATGTTCTAGATGGATTGGTTTTTTGTTTTTTTTTTTAGTACGTATACAAAGAGATATAATAACTTCATAAAAGGAGAATATGGTGCCAGTAATAAATACGTTATAATGTAAGAAGATTATTTCCTAGTCCTTTACGATCAACTCCATACAATTCAAATAACTCATTATAAAATAATAAACTCTTTTCCAAAATTATAGTCCTATATATACTTTAATGGTTGTTTAAGGGTATGATATTTTTTGAGGACTTTTATTGTAGCCGTATTCAGATAAATTTATTCTGATATTTTATATCTAAAAATCTAATCTAAATACCTAAACTATGACTAAGCTATCCATCAATATACTATCTAAAAATACTGAAATGTGTCTTAATTCAGAACTAGACAATGAAACAAACTACCACATATATTAGGTTAGCTCCGGTTGATGCCAACATTTTAGTATTTCTTGGCCTATTAATTCAATCTATTCTCTATCAAGACATGCGATTTTATTTCATCACTTATTCATCACAACAAAATAACACTTTTTGTTGACGAGGTATACATTTGATTGTTGAACCAGCGAGACATACGCATGGAACTCCAAAGACTATAAAACAACAACAAAAAGTATTTTCTCTGACTTTTCGCCTCTTGACTGCAATTTTTGCTATAATTGTAAGGGATGAGCTCCTTTCTTTAGTAGACCAAATGGAGGAATGTATGAATGGATAAAATAAGTTGTGCATAATGATCATCAAATATAAAAATAAATATCTCGATATTGATTAATTCTGTATTTAGTGGGTAACGGACAATGCAGATAAATGAAGCCGCTATTTCCCGTTATTGACAATATCTTATTGACTGAACGACATATTAATTCATAAGAATTTTTAAAGGAATATAAAGACTTTACGCTTAGGGTTAATACAACCTGCTTTACCATAGTTGGCCTTTTAAGAGAAGCATCCTTTTTCTCAGTTCGTATGTATCTATCTTTTGCCAGCTATGTCTATAGAAGAGATCCTCAGAGTTTTTACACAGCAAAGGAGTAACGAAATGCCGAATCGCAAATCTATTACAAGTCTAGCGTATTTACTCTTTTAAACGCTGGCTAGATCGAATCGCGATAGCGCTTTAGTACAGATCTAGCGGGAGCGAGATAATTTTTAAGCACTTTTCGCAATCTATACAAGTTCTAGCTATACTCTTTTAACAGCCGGCGTAGATCGAATGTTCCATAGCCTTTTAGTACAGCACTCTAGCGGGAGGAGATAATTTTTAAGCATTTCTTGGGCCCGCATATCATGCCACAAAACAAGTTAGACGTGAAAGAGCTTTGCTTGCACGAAAGTGGGTTCATTTACCGACATTTGTGTTTTTCCGATGAGAAAACCACTGGCCTCATTCGATCAGATTGCTAATCAAAACAAAATGATCGGCGTTTACAATTTCGATTTGCCATCAGAAAGCGCCGCGCGATAGTAATGGTGTTGGGCTCCCCGCTCGTAATTCACTTAACCCGTGAGGGAAATGTCCTTAAGACAGTGATTGAAGACATGACAAAAAAAGAATATCTTTCCGCCGCCACACCATGAGGCCTTAGCACCAAACCATTTTCTTGCGATTTCGGCGAAAACAGTGTACTCATCCACTATCCGCGCTCAATTTGCCGTAATCCTACGAATGACTTAAAAGGAAGTATTATTTCCTTCATTTTGCCACACAGATGGCCACTAAAATCCCCGGATCTTCAATGTGTGGCACATTTGCGCCCTTGGGATTTTGCATGAGGTAAAGGGTGGACACTTAAAAAAATACCAACGTGTTCGATCATATCAAGCAGGATGCTTCGCTAGGGAATGGTTCACATTACCACAGAGGCCACTTTCATGCAGCGAGTGATTGCCTTTTTTTAAGCCTTTTGAAGGCTTAGCCAATACTGACACAAATCTAAACTTTATTCGAAATTTGGACGGCTTATTCCGACTTTTTTTTCGGTGGCTGAACACTACAACTAACAACTTTTAAAAAATATAAAAAGATATAAGAGCTTTACTTTATGTTGCATCAAGTACCCTGTTTTCTTTGTTTTGTGAAATTTTTGAGCTGATCTCTGCAAGTCCGCCGTCCATTCCGTCGGGGTCCGTTCCGCGCCGGGTGTCCCTGTATTGAAATCATACTTTACATACGCGATCGACTAAATAACCTTTCTCTAGCCACGTTTTGGACCTTATACCTCACAACCCTTGCCTCAGCATCTCAAAGGACGTGACATTGAGTTCAGCGCCAATAATTTGTAGAGTAGATAAGAATATAATCTTGACTCCAACAGTTTCTCTATTAGAAGTCAACAAATATATATATGGAAACTAAATTGTTTTCTTAAATTGCAAGTAAATAATTCTCTTTTACAATAATTTTTCCAATCTTTTTATTATGGCGACAATTAAAAATTTGGACAAAATTTCTCTTATAGAGAGTAAAATTTTGGATTAAAATTTTCTATAGAAGCTGAAAGATATTGAGAAAATTTTTATAGAAATAAAATGTGAGCAAAATTTTCTATAAAAATAAATTTTGACAACATTTTCTATAAAAAAATAAAATTTGACAACATTTTTCTTATAAAATAAAATTTTGAAGAAAGTTTTCTATAGAAATAAAGTGCTTGACAAAATTTTCTACAGAAATAAAAATTTTGGCTAAATTTTTTTTTCTACTAGAGAAAATTTTGGACAACATTTTCAGTATAGAAGTAAATTTTTGACAAACGATTCTTCAAAACATAAGTAAAATTTTTGACAAAATTTTCTATAGAAATAAAAATTGACAAAATTTTTCTACAAAAATAAGAATTTTGATCAAAATTTTCTATAGAAATAAAATTGTTGACAATTTTTCTTAGAAGATCAAAATTTTGAAAAAATTTTCATGTAAGCAATAAAATTTTTGACAAAATTTTCTATAGAAATAAATATTGCTGACAAAATTTTCTTATAGCAAATACAATTTTGGACGCAAAATTTTTCTGTAGAAATTAACAATTTGACAAAAATTTTTCTACTAGAAATACAATTTTTGACAAAATTTTCCTATACAAATAAAATTTTGACCAAAATTTTTATAGAAAATAAAATTTTGACAAAAATGTTCTATAGAAGGTAAAATAAATTAGAAATTTTCTATAGAAATAAATGTGACAAAATTTCTATAAAAATATAACTTTTTGACAACCACTTTTTTGTAAAAAAATTACTTAATTTTCATAGAATAAAATTTTGAGAGAAAAATTTTTCTATAAAATTTTGACAAAAAATTTGTCTGTAGAAATAAATGTTGAACAAAATTTTGTTACAGAAAATGAAAATGTGACAAAATGTTGTTCTATAGAAATAAAATGTTGACAAAATTTTCTATAGAAATAAACTTTTGACAAAATTTTTCTATAAAATCTTTTGATAATTTTCTATTAAAAAGAAAATTTTCACAACAGTTTTCTTTTAGAAATAAAGATTTTTAAAATAATTTTCTATAGGCAATAAAATTTTCGATAACATTTTCTATTAAAAAGAAAATTTTTTCACAAAGTTTCTTTAGAAATAGAGAATTTAGAAAAAATTGATCTTTGCTATTAGAAAATAATAATTTTCCTGACAAAATTTTCTATAGAAATAAAATGTTGACAAATTTTCTATATAAAAAGATTTTGACAATAAAGTTTTCTAATATAAGTATTAATTATAATAACACCATTTTTACAATTATATTTCTATTGGCAATAAAAGTTTTTTTCTGTCGAGAGTTTCTTCATATAAAAATAACAGATTTTGACGAAATATATTTATACTTTAATATAACTAAAACTCTCTTTCGCTCAAATTTTTCTATAGAAATAAAATACGACAAAAATTTTCCATAGACAATAAAATTTCGAGCAAAATTTTTCTATATAAATAAAATGTTGGACAAAATTTCTATATAAATAAAATTTTGACGAAAATTTTCTATAGAAATTAAAAATTTTGATCACATTTTTCTATAAAGCAGAAAAATTTCACAAAGTTTTCTTTAGAAATATAAATTTTTCGCAAAAAAATTTTCTATATAGCAATTAAATTTCTTGATAACAATATTTTACTTTATAAAGAAGAAGAATTGCAACAAAGTTTTTCGTTTATGGAACATAAAAAGTTTTGACGAAATTTTCCAAAATAGTAGAAAATAAGAATTTTTGTACATAATCAAATTTTCGTAGTAATATTAAAAAATATTTAGACTAAATTCTCAGTCTATGATATATATTATAATTTGTTCAAATTATTCTTGTGAACATTTGAGAATGTGGATTTAAATTTTTTGTATTTTATTGTTTATTACAAGATCCCAGAATTTATGGTTAGTGTACTTATCGATAATATTGGAAATAAATATAAATTAACAACCAACCAAAATATATGAAGAGATTTCAATAATCGGACTTGTTTCTATTAACCTCATGCCGGAACAAAACTAAATAATCAGCATCAAAATAGTGCAACCGAATAGCGTCGGCGAATATATTACCCAGCTAAAAATTTTCTTTTATAGATAGTAAAATGTTGACAAAATTTCTTATAGAAGTTAAAAATTTTTACAAAATGTTTTCTTATAGAAGTAAAATTTTTACAAGAATTGTTCCTTATAAAAATAAATTTGTTTAAAAACAGAATAGTAATCTGTTAACAGAAATAGAATACATGTTTGTCTCTCAAAATATTTGTCTTAGTACCCCATAAAATTTGTCTATATAAATAAAAATGGTTTAAAAATATAATGTGTCTGCTTCAGAAATTAATATTTTGACAAAATTCTAAGTTAGATCTAATAAGAAATCTTGACAAAAATTTTTTGTGTGAGAGCAGTCTTACAAATGAACCCCATTCCAAAAAAGCTATGGCTTTGATAAACTAAATTATCACGGCGAAAAGCATATGATTTATGGCGACCATCATAAAACTTCTCAGAAATTAAGGCGATTGTGTCAAATGTTATCATATTGTAATAGTATTACCTCAAACTAAACAAAAAGTTGTTCTTCACGAAGCGCCACTCACACCAAAATATCTATCACCACCATTAAGTACTTAGCTAGATGCGGTAGAAATTCATTTTTGATATATATATATTTTTGGGTCACTTATTGTTTTGAAATAACTCCGGAGAATAATTTCTTCATCATTCCAACCTTGGTTTAACGGGAATTTTTCTTTTTCTACGGTCATATAGATTTTTAAGCTCTTATGGAGGGCTTGTTGTAGATATTTCCATATATCCATAACTCTGCTTGTACTCTTTATAAAACTGATTTTTGATGCGGGCAGTGGCTCACCGAATTAAAAGTCGCTGTTATTTCTCTGCAGCATCACTTCTTGAAAACCTATTTTCCGCTTCAATATGGTTAACCCCATAATCAGGAATCTCAACTAATGCTACTCCAATAAACACACACGATACAGGAGAGAATCTCCCGTGCTCCAATTGGATATCTAGCGTATTAACATCCGATTAACAAAAAGATTAGTGTTTATTTTCAAGTTAGATTTGGAGAACATATTAACATATATAAGTAATTTTACTCATTTATTACACTACATAACAAGAACATCGATTCATTGTCCTGAGATGAACTAACAAATTCCAAGCACCTTAACAGTTATTTTTCCTTATTTAACATTTAAAAATCATATAACAAAAACAATTGGAAGAATTGGCTTTGTTTATTGGAAGAAGATGATGTGAAAATACAACTCACTAAAAACACATTGAATTTTTTTTACCTACCAAATTTATGGCCAAGAAACATAAGTTTATACCAGGAAGTATAGAAAGGCGAAAATTATTACTGTGGATTGAATGGTTGGCTAAAGGGCAGGACTGCACCGAACACGCACAATTCTAATTTTAAACACGTACATGGCTCTAGTTACGGCGATCATGAAGAGATTCGAATTACAATGAGTTTGGTGTTGTTGTTTTACCCTCCCCTTTTTTATGACCGCCCTTTGCAAAACTTAGACACATGTAAACATCTAACTCTATTAGATGATCCACCATTTTGAAAATTTGGTGGTATGAGTATATGATATTAATTAAATGCAATTTTTCGCAGTTCACAAACATAATTTCAATAGAAATATTAATAATTTTTCTTCATTAAAGGTAAAAATCACATTTAAATTTTTTTCAATGAGACTTAATTTAGGAATTTCTGCAAAGGTTTAATTTACATTGTGCCATAAACGTCGATGCCATTGCTGACTTCATTTTCATTCATTATGAAAGCTAAATAATCATGCATTTAGGGTATTAACTTCATATTACTTTATGTATAGTTTGTTTTTTTAAAACCATTCATTAACTTCATGTATGATTTCATCATGATCATTTTCAAAACACAATGATCATTAATCGCTCTTCGTCTATGGACTTTATTGAAAATTTGTTTCTTTTGTTATTGTTTGTTGTTGGAGATGATCACTTGGCTTTTGTTATTGCCTTTGCCTAGTTCTGGTGTTTGCCATTGTTTTCTATATATTTACAAGTTTTTTCTGTACTCCTATCATATCTGTTGTTACTATAAAACAATTCTCGTTTTATAAAGCAGCGAATTGAGAGTAGTTTTTGCTTTTTTTGGATGCTTCCATATGAAATATTTTTTTTTGTGTTTGAAGGTCAGTGGTGGGTAAGCATAAAAAAACCCAATTTGCACGCTCTTTACCACCTCCACCATTTCATCAATCAACGAAAACTATTAATAAGTAGAAGTTTTTACATACCCGATTTCTGGAGCCTCTTTATTAGGGACGCGTTTAGAAAAATGGACTATATACAAGTCAGATTTATGCCAACAACACTCTTTTGTCTTCCCTCAACATTAACAAATTGAACAGTTTTTTAATATTTAGTGAAGAATAGCTTCGTCACTTTTTTAAATAAACAAATTTACTTTTCTAACCATTTTTTTCTCTCTAGAATTTGATGTTTGTATAGTTTTAATTTTCTCCGAAAAATTTTTTTAAGGAGATAATTCGCAGCAATGGATGGAATTTTTTACTTAGGCTAGAAGTTTCACTTTCAATAAGTTTGATAGTAATCACATAGATTTTCAGGAAATATTATGAAAACCGATTTTTTTTAATTCTGTTCGAACAACAATAGCAAATAGAGCAATTCATTTCTTTCACCTGATGCGTGTATAGGGTTATAAACGTTTTTTGTATGCATATTTAGGCGAGTAATGAGTTGAAGAAAGAAATAAAACGACTGTCACAATTTATGGACCACCAACCGGGTGGCCAAATAAGGCTATAAAGTTTGCTCATTTAGAGCACAATAAAAACATTCAGGCCAGTAAACCTGACATAAGCGTCATGGAATTAGCCGATTACCACGATCGAGAAGTAAGATCTTCATGCTCGCACAGGAATAACTTTCTGATCCATACAGGCCTCTACAGGGCATAAATCAGAAACAAATTCTTGAACGTATTTTAGGTGTAGCCTTAAAAACAGAACAAAGTAAATGACGGGCGTAAGTAGGACAGGCAGGCTGATTCTCTAAGCATATGCTAGCTTTTCCCACCAAGGAAAGTTATATTCTAAAACTGCTCGAATACACAAATATAGATATTAAAAGATTGAGAGGCCGGTTGTCTTTTCGCGTCCCACTACTTGCTGGATGCAAAGTATAAAACTCGTACTTTATCTTCTAATTTTTAAAGCTAATCCATATAGATTCGTATGTCAGACAGATCAGAATCGGGATGAAGTATTTTTCCTCCATGACGGTTTTTTTTTTTATTTTTTTTTTTTTTGTTATATTGGAGCTATATATAATTTATAAATCGGATATTGACCAATTTATGCTTCATCGATTAATACGAAAACACTTATATAACGCGAATATCGTGACCTAAATTCAATCGTATTTGTTTGAAAAAGTTTCTTCCAGGGAATATGCGTGCGAGAAAAAAGAGAATAAAAGATTTCTTTGGTGGGAACTGCGGTTCTATATGCGTAACTAAAAATTTCAATTTTTTTATACAATAACTATAAGGTTGGATCTCGGGATATGGTCAAATTTTATTTTCTAAATTAAAATTTTCTTAAAATTTTATTTTATAGAAAATGTTCTCAACAATGTGTGTATTTCTATTAGAGGAAGAAATTTTTGTCACATAATCTTAATTTTATATTTTCCATAGAAAATTTTTGGTAAAATTTTATTTTATGAGAAGAATTTGTCAAAATTTTATTTCTATAGAATAATGTTTTGTGCAAGATCTTACGTAAATCTATAATTAAGAAAGATTCCTTGTCTTTCTAAACTCTTTCTTCCATTTCTTATAGAAATTATGATTTGGTCGCAAAAATTTTTAATTTCTTATTCTCGATTTTCAGAACATTCTGTATGTCTGCATTGAATTAAAAAATTTTTGGTCAAAAATTTTGTATTTCTACTAGAAAATTGTTGTTCAAAATTTTTCTTTTTAGTATCAAAAAAAGTATAAAGATGATCAAAATTAATGTCGTATATGCTAAATTTTGTCAATTATCTTATATTTCTTATAAGAAAAAATTTTCTGAGAGTTCAAAATTTTTTTATTTTTCTATAGAAAAATTTTGTGGAATATTTATTTCTATAGAAAATGTTGGGGTCAAATTTTTATTTCTTATAGAAACATTTTTGGTCAAAATATTTAGGTTACTATTAGAAAATATTTCGTCAATAGGAATTGGTTATTTCTAAAGGAAAATTTTTGGTTCTCATTAAAGAGATACAAATTTATTATTTTTTATTCTATAGGAGAAAGTTTGGCTGGTCGACTGGTACTCAATAAATATATGTTCTTTATTTCTTTACCGAACATTCTTTTTACCATAGAAGAATATTTCACGCCCTTTCTCATAGAATAAATATTTTTGCTCAAATTTATTATTTTCTATAGAGAATTTCGATGTACAAATAATCTTTTATTTCGTCACAGGAAAATTTTGTAAAACAAAAAAATTTTTATTTCTATAGACAAAGTTTTGTAAAAATTTTCATTTCTAAAGACAAAAAAATTTGTCAACATATTATTTCGTATATGTATAAATTCTATTTGTCAAAAAATTTTATAAAAAATTTGCTCTCTATAGAAAATATTAATTCATAATAATTTTTTTCTAAATATAGAAAATTTGTGTCAGAGAGATTTTATTTCTATTAAGAAAACTTTAGTCAAAATATTATTTTTATAGAGAAATAATTTTTAGGTTCAAAATTTTTTATTTTCTTATTAGAAAATTTTCGGTGGAGAGTTTCCAATTTTTTTGGGGTTGTCAAAATTTATTTCTACAGAAAATTTTGCTCCAAATTTTTATTGCAATAGCAAATTTGTCAACGTCATTTATTTCTCATAGCCCAGCATTTGTCAAAATTGTTGTCACTTATTTAGATAATTTTGTCAAAATTTTAATATCTATAGCAAAATATTAATTTTTGTCAAACATTAATTGGTATTTCTCTCTTATCCAGGCAATACTTTTTAGGTTAAACGAGTTTTGGAACGCTTTCCTGTGATAGAGATAATTTTCTCCTTCAAAAAGTTTTAGTATCGTATTAGTATAAACTTTTCTTTAAAGTGTTGTTTCTCATAGAAAATTTATAAATCAAGAAAATTATTATGAGATTTTATAGAAAATTTTCTCAAAAAATTTTTTATTTATTATTTAAATAAAATTATTTTGTCTAAATTTTTTTAGTGTTCAATAGAAATTTTGTCAACATTTTATTTCAATAGAAAATTTTGTCAAAATTTTATTTCTACAGAAAATTTTGTCAAAATTTTATTTCTAGAGAAAATTTTGTCAAATTTTATTTCTAGTGAAAATTTTGTCAAAATTTTATTTCTAGAGAAAATAAAGTAATCTCTCCCCTTTCTTATATTTTTAATGCCTTTCCCCATATTCGCAATTTTCATCCCACTGTGCCAGAGAATGCATTGTTTCCCCTTTATAGTTGGCCTTAATGTTCCAACCACTTTTTTCATTGTATTTCGTTTTCATTTTCATCTTGGTGGAGAGGAGCAACAACAGCAGCAGCAGCTCATCATCATTTGTGAGTTTAGTTTGGAGATGATTTGATTTGAAAAACAATATGAATTTACAATACTCTGTGCGCGATTGAACATTGAAATGTTGGCAACTCCAGTTCAAAAATTGCCAGAGTTCTGTTGCTGATCTCGAGCGACTGCTGATGCTGGCGTACCGCCGCCTGTCTTGCTATGCCGTACTCGTGGCTACTATAATATTGATTGCTTGCGCTAATATCTTTTTTTACAAACCTCGGCTTTCACAGTTTATTGTTGGTCTTCCGAGACAGATTGAATGATTGCGATTCATAAATCAAAAAATGTTCTAGCTAACGTTTATTCTCTTTTAAACGTGGTAAACTTAATAGTAAAGCTATCTATTAACTTACT
>PGFW01054230.1:0-12770 GCA_003123925.1 Haematobia irritans | reverse complement strand
ATTTTATTGATTTTTCCTGCAGAACAGTAGGTGGCAGTTATTTTCTCTTGACAAAGCATAAAAATATAATAAAATAAGTATAGAAATATATCGGATTCATTATTATATATATTAAAGTATTAAAGCCCCATATAAATAAATATAAATTAAGAACTCGAAGTGGAAACCAAATTATTGACTTGTTCAGACGGCCTATAAAGAGATAGAATGACAATTAAATATCATTCCGATCCGGGCTGGGAATAAATTTGGGTAATCACATATGATTATATAGTATTATATTGGTCAATTTAAATAAGAAAATGAACCATGCATCTAATTATACGTTCATTTTGATACCAACTCAACCATCAGCTTCATTATTCCTTTCCTTATATTGCCCCCTATTCACAATATATAATAAACCCTGACATCTGGCCTAAATTTTTATACAATGTTAGCAGAGGTCGCTTCTTATAATTGAATGACAATCGCAAATAGCCTATCAATTTCACGAGATTTTGGCTAGTATTGACATACGTATAAATTTCGTTTTTTTTATCATATAATTGTTCCATTTTTGGAACCGCTTCCATAATAAAATGGATCCTAAAGGAACAAGAAACACACACCAAAAAACCACTCAGGATAGTCAAGTCTCAAGAATTAAAAATAAATTATATAACACGGTCCAGGATATTAACTCGGATCCTACATTGAGCAACAGCAAATAAAATATAAATAAATTAACATAATTAAAGAGTACCCCCCATTATTATATATCTATCCCTCATACGATGAAATCTATAACAAGAGACCAACAATTACTTTAAGGTGTCATAAATATTTAAAGGTCCATAAGAATTAAAAAATATATACTGTACCATTCCATAGTCCTGTGAAGAAGAACCGATGTATTGGTAAGAATACACAATTCACTCGGCTCATCGCTGTATCTCTGTGTGTTCTAGAGCTAAAAACGGAGCGCAAAAATCTCTTCACACAAAGACCTTGGGTCCACATCTAGGCCTATACCATGTTTGAGGTGATCAATTACTCAACAAACTTATACAGGCCATTTATACATTAAGTCATCCCCCTATTCTTTCGCAAATCACTACCAGATCTCCTCTACGGTATCTTTGGGACCTTGGTACTATTAAACTGTTGAAAAGATCTCGGAACATTTTTTAGTGATCATCTTTAATTTAGCTGGAAATTATGTTAACTTTGTTGTTTATTAATTTGTTAGGTACTTCATAAACTATAGGAACTTTGCATGTGTCAAATGCGATTTCCATACTGGCGCATAACATACGTTTGAGAGTTCATCTCCACATAATAGGCAAGCCAACTATCGGTTACGTTAAGTCTGGGTTGCGGATCGATGGTCTACGAACTAAAATGTCAAATTAAATAGGAAATAGGATTTTTAAGTCGCGCAATATTAAACAACCCGAGATACCGGCCGTATGGATCCTTCTGAGGGGACTTTAGCTAAATAAAACACACAAAAATATATTAAATTTCCTAACATATCCTTCTTTAGTCTTCGTGGGACGAATAAATTTGTTTTTCTTGGTCTCTATTATAAGGAGGTCTGTACATACTAGCTCTGACAATTCTGATGTTTGATAGTTCGTAAGTTGAAAGCGATTATCATTTCAAAACAATGAAACCATATATCTTATGTCTGCTAACAATGTAATACTCATTTTATTTCTTTCGCGAGAGACGAACCAAAAGATAGCTAAGAATATACGTAGGCTAGTGATAGTGGATCATACCGAAGAGATTTGTGGCTCTTTCGGTAACATAAGGTATCTACACACCAGCAATGGAACTAAAAGGACTTTGAGGATAATGAGTAACATTAACACAATGTACACTTCTGGGGAACTCTCAGAAGTTTAGGTGTCAGTGTTTGGACGAAAAATCTGCTTATGAATAGTGGTTTAGTTGCTATTTATGTTTAATAATTACTAAACCGAAAAAACTATTCTGGGTTCGTTGCTAGAAAACTTATCTTAGATGATCACAGTGCACAGGGATTGAGGGCGTGAAAAAAGACACTAATTTTGTATGGTGCTTTAGAAATGATATTCAGTCAGAGAGTCAGTCAATTTGTGCCAGCCTAAGGGTCGAAAACAAGGTAGAAGCTAAAACAGATTAAAAGTAAAGTTTATATATTCATTAATTACCTATTATTATGGTACAAGCAGAATTTCCTACATCGATCGCGCGGTTTTTGCTACAAAATACCAGCATTAAAGGCAGCTAACAGATTAAATTTAGTTATTCCAAGATAATATGTTTTGTCTTGTCATTTTGCATTTTGTAGATTAAAACTCAAATTACTGACATCGAAGTATATGACATACCCTAATCTACTGCATCATTATAGTAACTTGGTATGATTCACAGTCAGCTAGCGATTAAAAGGACCTTATATCTTAAACAAAAACTATTAAAAGTTTCTGGTCTAGAACGCGATAGTGTTAGGATGTGCTCACGATGTTCTTGCACAGATTGAAAAAATCTAGAAAGATTTTAGTTGTCCTACTATTATCCGTCCTGGTCTGATAATCATTTTAAATTTTAAACTTATAGCATTCATATAAACAAACATGTAGACTTGATCAAGGAAATTATCCACTCACATAGACTTATACAGAATGCTACACCTTGTTGGGACAAGGGTATGCGTATTCCATTGCACCGTCTCTTAGCAATTACTACAATTAAAGGTCGTGGGTTCGAATAATTACCTGTTTCTTGACCGAACACCAATAAAGTTTTTCAATTCATGCGGTTATGATAATATCCACACGCTCAACATAGTTTATTGCTTCTGTAGTGAAAATAAAATGAGGGGTTTCATATAGCTCTTCTAATTGTGTGGTTTCTTATATAATTAGTTATTGTGTGATTACGCTGTTTCTGACTGTCTTATAGGAAAAGGGTATAAGTCCCTGTGTAATTGAGCGATTGACTATACATGAGATAAGAGGGGAATCACTCAAAGTTAATAAGATGAGAACAATTTATTTCCAAAATTGTGGTAAGTCTACAAAAATGAACAACATGAAATAGTTCTTAAGTGATTGTCGCGCTTGTATCATTAAAACAAAATCGAGGCTGCCTTTAGCCTCAAGTAATACCTAAAGCTTACAGGAGCGGTCGACAACACAATTAAATCCTGCATGGCTTGACATCTCAATCTCTAACTAGTTGTCTTCAAATAACAACTAAATACCGTGGAACCTTCTGTTATTTAGTTAAGGTCCCCGCAAAATACCTAACATTATCTGATGGCTCATTCTCAGCCAGTTGAATACTTTCAATCTAAGGTCAAGCTCAAAAAAAAACTTCTCATAGTCACTGGTATCTAATTTACGTACTAGAAGAAGAAATACTTTCTAAGGTTGAGATACACGCTAAAGATCTTCGGCCCTCCAAAATGGGTTAACAATATCGAAATTGAATTATACCATCCTTCGTGGATAATATGTCTTTATCATTTAATTTCATGGCTTCTCTCATAAATAATGATTCAATTTTATACAAAACCACTGTGAACTTACAACTTACTGACTATATCAGAAATCTTAAGAGGATTTGACGAAAACTTTTCTGTACTAATAGGAGACTATTTCGAATTGGGCGGTGGTTCTGTGATATTGAACAGGATATCACCTCTTTAGAGACTTTATCTACTACTTCATACCCATTTCTCACTGGTATTCAATTCCGGTGAGGGATGTCATGAAGTATGGGTTATCTTTTTTATTATTTTTGTATAAAATATCAACTGTTAATTATAGTGAGTGGTAAGTGTTTATCCCCTGTAATCATAAGGCGTTAAATGACGCCAAGAATTCAGTCTGGTCGATAATAAAATATGATCACCAGAACTATTAATCCATTGAATTTTCTTAGGATTTAACCAGGAAAAGATAACATTTTCTGTTTTATTGGGTATAAGGTCTATCAGGCAGTATCTAAAATGAAGGAAGGTTTTAACTTTTGCTCTCTGTATCACATACCTAATTCTAATGTTTATGCTTAGGCTTGCACCTAGTTGAGTGGCGTAATCACGCTTTCTTCAATTTAGAAAAGTTTGTTTAACCAGCTTATATAATAGAAAAAAAAAAAAAAACATCGGCCGCCATTTTTTTTGAAAAAATATTGTAAGTTATTTTAAAATTCAAATAAAAAGTTTTTTTTTTAAGGAAAAAGTTCAAATGGAAAAATTTTTCTAAAGAAATCGCCGCGAATTAAGTTTCATTTTTTTGAATTTCTTCTTAATGATTTTCGTAATAAATAATAAACTTCCTTCAATGTTAATTTCCAATGCGAATTAAAGAGCAGTTGTCAATATGGATTAAACCCATCATTGCTTATATGAAGTAAGGTCATAGATAATTTATGGAGTTCCCGGAAACCTCTCGGGGCCATGAATTTATTTTCTGATATAATCTGGCTACTCAAATTCAAGTTGATCAAGAGTGCATCTATTTCAGGAGTATCGTAAAATGTACCGGGGTATGGTCAGGGTAATTTGAAGATAGTCTAACGCAAAACGCCCTCTGCAGATATGATGGTAGATTCGATTCGTTTATCTATAGGTTGAGGCTAATTAAAAATAAAGCTAGACATAGATTCACTGCAATGTTAGCGGTTCTCGTTTTTAAGACGCTCGAATCGGATTACTATGAATGCTATGTAGCTTATTTCGAAAGCATAACTTGACAAATCGAACACTAAGTTCAAGATAAAAATATCAATTCATCCTCTCCCAGAAGTCTTAAGTAAGGTATAACATGAGGATAAAAACGAATACGGTAGTTGAGTACACGATCAATATCAGCACCATCGAAAACCATGTGTAACAGGAGGCGTTTTCCCGTATTTATAAAATGTTATGATTATAACATATTTTTTTGTTTTCCTGACTTTCGAGAAAATAACTAGATTATGAAATAAGTTTTGAATTTCGTAATATTTTGTTTAATTATTTATTGCGATCATTTCCTATGGGGAGGTATTATATTTCGCATTCCATCGTTGAACTTGTAACTCCGCGGTGAAATATGGATTCCCTAATCAAGTAGGTCCGACGAGGACCTATTATAATTATGTTCCAAATAAGCTTATTATTCAACGCACCATTGGCTAATTTTCTAAGATCCGAAAATTGTATCGACTGAGCACAGTATGGGACCTCCAAGACATTGGCTTAACATGGTTACTAATTCGTTCTTTATTTTCATCAGAGGAATAGTAGTGTGTGTTTTTTCTTTTAATTATGTATCCGGTTTACCTGACAGATCCTCTCATCATTAATGGACATATAGCTACCATATTGCGTGCCGATGTTTCAATTAAAATTGACAATAATACCTATGTAGTCGGATGGTTTACTGGTTTTAGGGAATAATGCTAAAGTAGATTCGGCGTTAATTAGTGTCTGCTATAGAGAAGCTCGGATACTATTATTCAATTACTAGCATGCGCAAAAGTCTACTAATTCAAACATTCAAGGAAGATTATAGCTTGATAGCCCGTTTTCTCTGCAGAAGTTACAATACGACATTGATATACCCTCCCCAGGGATTAACTTCTATTAGTAAGCTCCCCGATCCAATGTCTCTTGAATAAATCACGCCTACAAGGATCGCGGATGCTTTCAGTGTAAGACTTTGCTTTATTATTTATCCAAGAATCCGGTTACCTGCATGGGATTTCCTCTATAAATTACAAACTCCGTATTCTCCGTGAAATTCTCAACCAATAGTTGCTAATCGATATAATCTTTTCCTCTCTTAGGCTTTTGCCATTCTTAGCCGTCGCCATGCAACTCTTCGCAGTGAGATGATTGAAGCTCTGCCCTTAAGTTAGCCGCTCACTAGGTGTTATTCGATTATAACTCTCCTGCAATTTCATGGAATTTTATTGACTGAGAACTCTAGTTTGTCATAAACGATAAAATTTCCAAAGGTTTCAATCGAATTACGAGAATACCTATATATTCACAAATCAGACTTTCACTAAAACATTGGCGGAAAAACAATTTAGGTCTATTTTCAGGTTTATGAATAAAGACCAATTTTAAAAATGATGTATAGCGATGATCTGAGAATACTGAGACTTTCTAGCCCGCCGTACCTAATCGGATTTACACCTCCATCCTCCCCTACTCTCCCCGCTTGGTTGTTCGTTGAACTGGACTGTGGTTTATTGATTTTTTAAAAGTAGTGTTATGTGTTATTCAGAGGGCATACTTTATAGAATTGTCAAGATAACTAAATATATCAAAATTACTTTATATAATATTTTTGGTTTACAAGTCTCAAACACTGAAAATTTTCAGCTACAATTTTTGTTATTATCAGTCCAATGTCATCTTTCATAGAGAAACGTACATGACAAATTTAAGGAACATCCGATTCTGATTATGTAATTCAAGCAGATTACATAACTTCAGCTTGCAAGTCGGATATCATAAACTGGGGCGACCTTTCTAGATTTTTGGGCCTGTTTGCAGTTACCGGGGTGATCCCTTTCTGAAATTACAGTAATTTTTCAAAAATTACTTTGCTACTTATTGATCTATACGGATAACTTTCGGGAGTGTTAGCATAGAGGAGACTTTAGTCTTGATGTGTAGAAATAAAACGAAAAACTCCTCTCCTGCAGTTTCGCCAATCATCTAGTACGAATTCAAAGTCTGGCAATTGAATTACACTTCAGACTTCCGGGATCCGGTAGGATTACATTTTGCGATGGGTATATAGTAACTCCCCACTCGAATATAAGATTATGGTTTTTATAAACAATAATACATATGATCAGTATCTTGATAAACATTAATCTACTACTATAAGGCCCACAAAAGTTTGCAGATTGGTTATAATAATACTGACGAATTATTGCCCTCCTCCCAATATAATTGTACTCAATTTCCTTATAAAATCAACTAAAATCCAGCAGATTTAAGCAACTCGAAAGATTGGTACAAAACACAATAAGAATGATTGAACTCTGACTGGGTCCACTATACCAACAACATTCAAAAACATTAAGGACATGCTATTACAAAATAGAACTGAAGAATATGCCAGAAAAATTCCTATTCCAGACACTGAAGTTACTTCTCTGCATGAATTGAACCGCTTAGGTGGGACTTTAAATACTATACAGCACTTTAAGATAAACTTATGAAAACAATACTCTAAAATAGTTGGCTATTGGTTAAATAACGAACGTTGAGAAACAAATAAGATAGAGTTCAGTCTTGCAAGGAGCATAAATAGTCCCCAATATTAAGAGTCTGAGAATTTTATATTTACCGCTTAAAAAAAGGTATCGGTATTAGTACCCCAATTGTCTAAGAAACTACAAGATCTTATATACGGATCAAATGCAAATATTGATTAAAACTCTCATGAGAACTTCGCTCCAATTCAATTTTCAGATTTACCATTATCAAATCCGTCCTTGCTAGATTTATTATAACCCTACAATAAATTCTATACAAGAAACTCTTTGTTATGTTCAAATATGCGACTTTTATTCTCCTATTCTAGTTCATGCTGCAAAGACTTTATATGCATTTTTTAATCTTGTGCTGGGGCATCTCGGTCTGATTTACGCATTCAGATGAGACTACTCATTTTCTTAATTGAAACAACTGGAGACCTTCATCAGCTTCATCGATTCGAATTTTCACTCTATTCGAATTCCGTACATGCATGCTCACTCTCATAGATTTCAAGCTAAAAAACTTAACCTAACTCTGTAGGCCATAATTCTTATAGTGTCATATTTACCATGCACAATTAAAGGATCCAAGGCGACTGGTATATAGTTCAAAATTATACATAACCAATACTTTCTCATGAGGAACTTGGGTTATGATTTCGCAATCATATGATGTCTTGTCAGAGTTGAGGGAACACGGAGAATTTGCTTAAACATCCATTGAACACACCCTCCGATTGCTTATAGCCTATCTTGATACTTCTACTTCCTGATTATCACTGAAAATTCAACCCTCTACAGTTTTTTATTTCTAAGGACAAAACTAATAACAGACTGTCAAACATAATACTACAATACACATACATTTCAGATTGCGACCGCATGTGAACTTGCTGTAGCTTTTAGTTTATCAGCTTGTTACTCTGCAAAAATTTATCCGCTGCGTATACAATTCTTGAAATCCACCCTAGCCCATCCATTATAACTTCAGTATACTATCAGCTGAGATTGGTGTGTGTGCATACACATCATGCATATTTGCTGTTTTTAATAAGCTGACTAATCTCAATATGCTGGTCCAAAAAAATACTGTTGATCTTAATTGTACGCCATTGGCGGAAGTTCAATTAGTGCATAAAGGAGGACACTGGCTTTCGCTATCTAGTAATTCGATCCACTTTCATGAAAACTGAAATTCCTAATTTTAACACACAAGGGAGGTATTTTTAGAGACCACAATTAAATCCAATAATAAAAGAGAAATACGGAACCAACCAACACAATTAGAATTGGAAAAAAATAAAACTTACAGAATCCAAGGTTAACGAATTAGAATTAAAATATTCCTGGTCTTGCTATTGTGTAGAAATGGTCATCAAATGGTAATTCCGGTACATATGCCTAAAAAGCACGCTTATAAAAAATATTTAGATAATTTCATGCTCCACAAAGAATGATCATGAATTAATCTTTAAAAGAACTATATACACAATGTTAAAAAATAACTAGATTTACCAATATTCTTAATACATTGTTTTATTTACTGATTTGACAAAAAGAACTAGCAAAAGTCTGAAAGAAAATCATAATCGCCTCTACGTGCGGAGGCTTTCTGAGCGTGGGCATGAATGGCCATATCACAAACATTTATTGTTAAAGAACGTAAATAATTTACTGATAGAGATTAAAATGCGATGAATATGAATCGGGGCGAACAATTATAAATATCTTTCTGTGAGGTGATGTACCATAATTGAAAAAACCCTAAACATGGGTCTAAGTGGTTGCCAACTCTGTATATTACTATTCCTCTTTGAAAATATAAACTTTTCAAACAGCCTGAACAATCAAACTGAAGCAATCAAAAGTTTTACAATAATATTTTTCTGCTTTACTTAAGTTCCTTATAATTCACACAACCACTGTGAATATGATTCAACTTTCTTTAGTAGATAATATACACAACTCACTGGAGAAACTTATCTTCCTATCTAAGCAAATACTTTATATCTCATATCTAATACTCGTAGAATTTATGAAAGTTGAAAAGTAATTCAATGCAATGAACATCAGTGTTGAACTGTAGACATGGAATCTGTGAAAAATCGTGAGCTTTCACACAAGATAGAACCCACACCAATTTAAGTATATCACCAGTAGAAAACTCCTACCGTTTGTTTCATCCATATCATGTATGCAATCATACAGAGTCTTTTCTAGATTTTCATACTAGCTTATAAAACCGAGACTTCAGATTTCTTTGCATATTATAGAATAAACACTAGAGACCTTAAAAGGAATATCAGCACACTTAAGCATTGTTGCTACCCCACAGACAATTCTTTACAAATACCCAATTTTCCAGGACCTCGATAATCCCAACTGAAACAAATCCTCTAAAATGAAAACGAATTGAATCAGCTATACGTATGTCGAGGTCACCAAATCAATTTCAAAAACTTTTGTTGTTATTATCTCAGTCTAGATTGACGCCCTAAAAGGATTCAGTGTAAAAATCCAAATAATCATTTCAGGACTAATTATATATGTTGGTCAATAAATGCTGCACCATAGTAAACAAAAAATGAAGGAGGAATCCAATACCGATCTTTCTACAGTATGCGGCTGAAGATGTCTAGGAAATAATGAGTGACATCACTAGGAGGCTTATTTCTGAATATCTAAAAAATTTTCTACTTTACACAACTATTCTTTAAACATGGCATAACCTCCCTACTCCTACAATAAAACAAAAAAAAAAAATTAATAAAAAAAAATAAATTCTTTATCTACTTCAAAAAATGTAATTAAAAACTTTAAGAACTTTCGAGTACCATACAAGGCATATGAACGACAACGACAAAAAAAATTAATCTCATCTTTAGGTTTTGAAGATTGTTTTTTTTTTTTATTATTTATGTTTTTATTAAAAACATCAACGAGTTATTCAACACAGGTGACAAGTTCTTAAAGGTTGGTATTGCATATTGTACCCAGAATGAAAATCAATACCTGTCTCTTATCCCAACATACAAAAACCCACTTTTTTACTTCAAAAAGCCCGGCAACACTGCAATTTTGTTAATTTTTTTTCTATAGAAAATTTTGTCAACATTTATTTCTATAAGACAACATTTTCTCAAAATTTTATTTCTATAAAAAAATTTCCAAAATGTTTATTTTATTAACAGAATAATTTTGTCACATAATTCTATTTCGTATACGAGCAATTTTTTCAAATTTTATTCTAAAAAAAATTTGTCAAAATTATATTTCCTATCAGAAATATAATTGAACAAAATTTTTATTTCGCTAGAAAATTTAAAATGTTTATTTCCATAGAGTTTCGTAAAAAATTTATTTCTATAGAAAACTTGTAGAAAATTTATTATTATTTCATAGAAAATTTTGTCAAGATTTTATGTCTAGGTGAAGAAATTGTCAAATTTAAATGTCTATAGAAAATTTTGTCAAAATTGTATATCTTGTAGAAAATTTTGTGCAAAAAAAACGACAAACACACTTAAATTTTATTTCATAGGAAATTTTTCTCAAAATTTTATTTCTTGAAAATTTGTCTAACATTTTATTTCTGAGAAATTTTTTCCCCATGAATTTTATTTCAATAGAAAATTTTGTCAAACATTTTATTTCCTTAAGGCATACGTTTATTTCCAAAATTTTATTTCTATAGGAGCGATTTGGTTAAAATTTGTGCAAAATTTATTTCTAAAAAAATTTGCCAATTTATTTCCACAGCAAATTTTTTCAAAATATTCTATAGAAAATGACACAAATTGTATTTCTTTAGGAATTTTGTGAGAAAAGTTTTATTTCCAATAGAAATTTTTTGACCAATTTTTATTCCCATACAAAAATAATTCTCAAAATATTATTTCTAAGAAAATTTTGCCAAAAAGACAATTATTTTCAGAAAATGTGTAAAATTTTTACTTCATAAAAAATTTTGCCCAAAAAATTTACTTCAATGGAAGATAACTTTGTCAAAATGACAAAGTACTTCCTATGACAAATTAATTCTATAGAATAATTTTATGAAAATATGTTTCTTAGACATTTTCAAATTTTATTTCTATAGAAAATTTTGTGAAAATTAATAACTTTGTTTCCTATAGAAAATTTGCAACATTTTAATTTCCATAGAACGTTTTTTCCAAAATTTTATTTCTGTGGAGCGAATGTGTGAGAAATTTTATTTCTCAACCGAATACACTGTCAAAATTTGATCAAACAAGAAAAAGTTGTCAAAATTTTCTTTCCAATATTTTTCCAATTTTATTTCTTTGAAAAGTTTTGTAAAATGTATATCTGTAGGAAATATTTGTCAAATTTAATTTCTATTGAATTGTAGTATTTTATTTTTGTAGAAAGATTTTCAACATTTTATTTCAACAGAAATTTTATAAAAATTTATTTACCTATAAAAGTTTGTAAATATATTATTCTCTAGCGAACTTTGTCCAAACTTTTATTTCACTAAATAATTTGTTAAAATTTTATTTCTTATAGATAAGAATTTTCAAAATTTTATTTATGTGAAATTTTTGCAAAATTTTATTTCTATAGAAAACATTATTCTTCAAAAATTTTATTCTATTAATAAATTATTCCTCAAAACTTTATATTTCATATGAGATAAAAAAAAAAATTTGTCAAAATTGTAGTACTTTTGATATTTTGTCCAAATTTACTTCTGTTGAAAATTTTGGTCAAAATTTTATTTTCTATATAAAATTTGTCCCAAAATTTTATTTCTTTTGAAAATTTTGTCCCAAATTTTAGTTCGTCCGAAAAATTTTGTCAAAATTTATTTCTATAGAAATATTTTGTCCAACATGGTTTTTCTAATAAAAAAAATTTTGTCAAATTTATTTTCTATAAAAAATTTTGTCAAATTTTATTTCTTAAATAACAGTTTTGTGACAAATTTTATTCTATAAAAAAAATTTTGTCCAACATTTTATTTCAATGGAGAAATTTGTCAAAATTTACTTCTATAGACAATTTTTATGAAAAGGGTTTCATGGAAAAAAAATTTGTCAAAATTTAATTTCTTATAGAAAATTTGTCCAAAATGTTAGTTCTTCGCAAAATTTTGTAAAATTTTAAGGCTTTAGCAAAATTTGTGAAAATGTGTTTTTTTAGAAAATTGTCCAACAATTCCCATTAGTTCTTTAAGCAAATTCTCTAAATTATAAGCTTTGAAAATTTTTTTTCAAAATTTTATTTTCATCAGAAAAAGTTTAGTCAAAGTTTTAATTTCTATAGAAAATTTTGTCAAAATTTTTATTTCTATAAGAAAAATTTTGGTCAAAAAATTTTATTCTATAAAAATTTTGTCAGATCAGTTTATTTAAAAAACGTAATGGCCAAATATAAGTGTTCAAACATATTCATAATGTTTATGAAATAATTGTCACTGTAATAATTTGATGTGTAGTAAATTGAGTCACAACATATACTGTACACGTGGAAACATATGAAAACAGTAATTTTTCGTCGGTGTA
>PGFW01054228.1:1616-11808 GCA_003123925.1 Haematobia irritans | reverse complement strand
ATTTAAGATTTAAAGTGATAATCCTTTGGATACTTTTGGATTTTTAAACTAAAATAAAATATCTTAAGAAAGCTTAACTGTCTTAAAATATAATATTAAACTTAAATATTAAAATTTTTATTTGGAAAAAGTTTTCATTTACATATTTTATATCAAAAAAAATTATCCATTATTAAAATGGTGATTGATACAAGTTATTTTGTTATAATGCTGCAAAACGTAAAAATTTTACATCAAATTCGTAATTTTTTATTTTGGGTTAAACCAAACAAGGAATCCTTTATTATATCAATTAATTTGTGTGGTAATTTGGACTTACCACTTACATTAAAAAATTTTTTATTGAGGGTATATTTAATTTATAACACTAAAAAAATAAGTACATCATTTAAAACAACGTTTTACCTTTATTTTTTCTTATCTAATTCAACCAAATTAAAATTTTGTTTGATTAGATTGTTTAATAATTTTTTAATTAAATTGAAATGATAATACGAATTATTTATTTTAGTTTGGTATCGAAAAAGATCGACATAACTTTCCCTAAAATTCTGATAATTAAATATATTGGAGAACTGTCACTTAACCATTGAAATATATTAAAGCTTCCAGCTTAAATTAAAAAGTTTAATTTGATAATATCTAATTTTGAATTAATAAAAAATTATAATAATGAATTCCAACTTCAATTTTAAAGTATAATTGGATACTTTTGGATTTTTAGAACTAAAAAAATAAATATTTTTAAAGAAAAGCTTAACTGCTCTAATTCTAATTAAAAATCAAATTTTTATTTAAAAAATGCCGTCATTTACAATTATATTTTTTTAATTTCGATAATTTGTTTTCAATTAAATTAAAATTTCGATTGATACAATTATTTTTAAAATTGAAAACGTAAAAAATTTTTAAACAAATTCCAACAGTTTTTTTTTTATTTCGGGTTACAAAAAGAAACTTTTATTTATATCAATTAATTTTCTAATTTGATATACAACCTTAATTAAAAAGTTTAATTGGGATATTTTAATTTATAAACTAAAAACATTAAGTACATTATTAAAAACAACGTCTACTTTATTTTTCTAGATCTAAATTCAAGAATTAAAACGTTTTGCTGAAATTTAGTCGAACATTTGTAATAATTTTTCTTTAAATTTAATATTTATTTTTTGTAAATTTCACAAAAAAATACAATTATTTATTTTAGTTTGTATTTAAAAAGATGAAAAATTTTAATATCAATTTCTTAAACTGATTTTTTTTCTAATTTTCATATCTGGTTAAAAAGACAAAAAACTGTATTATTTCAATAATTTTTTTACCTTATCATGTTTTCTGCTTTCAATAAACTTTTTTAATTGAAAACGTTGTATAGTTTTTTTTTGTACTACCAATACATAAAACTTCAAGGGTATAACTCACCTGTAGGATGGGACTTTGCCTTTATTAATAGAGATGCCAGCATTTCTTTACGCCCTAAAAACTTTTTCCATTTTTAAATTTTAATTTAATCGCTTTAAAAATATCTGGATAATAAAAACTATTAATTGAATTCAACAAAATTTTTTAACCTTGAAAACGGACAATTTCACTCAAAAACATTTCACACAAAACATTTTTTCTTTTTTGGTTGAATTCAATTAATTTTTAATTGAAATTCAATCCCACAAAAGAAAATAGTATCAATTTAAAAAATTAATGAAATCCAATTAAAAAATTAATCTATAACTATATTTTGTTGTGTTGGGATTTTTGTTTCAATTAAAAAATTTGTTGAATCAATTATAATCTTAATCTAATTTTTTTTAATAATTAATTACATTTTTTAATGGGAAAAATTTTTCCTAGACTTTTTTTTCTGTGCATAAACAATTAGTTGTATCAATTGTTGTTCTATTGGCTATTCCAGATTAAATTTTTTAATCTCAATTTTGGGATTGACTACCAGTCATTTCTGTGATTGAAGCACATTTCAATTAAAAAAAAAACTAAACGTGATTTGATACAAAAAAAAATATATCTCGTGCCAAGCTCATTGATGCTTCTTAGAATGTATATAAATTAATTGGAGAAGTTGAATCCAATAAACTTTATTATTTATATATCCAATTATATCGAATTTCTTAATTTCATCTATGAGCTTAAATTCAAATTTTAGTTTTATCTTAAATTTTAGCTTATAAGAATATAAATAAAATGATTATAGGTTTACTTAACTTAATTACTTTAATTTATTGTTCTATTTATTTTTAGTTTTATATAAAAACAAAATAATTTTCTTATTATTAAATTTATTTTCCAACACATAGAATTAAATATTATTTATTTATCATATATGTTACAAACTCATAATTGAATTTATGAAAATAAACAGGTAATATAGTGTGCGCTAACAACCATAGCGTTTCCGACCTTCAAATATTATTAAAACGAAATTAATTTTATTAATATAAATTAAATTAAATTTATAACATCAAATTTCCTATAAATCGTATATTTCTTTTCGGGATCACAAAAAAAAATTACAAATTCCACATACAACCAACTAACACCCATCTTCCAAATCTTTTACACTTTGTACTACTGTCTAATACCATCATCTATGTATCTTCGGCGATCTCCAAGAAGACGATACTTTTCATCTTGTACCATTGATGGTTACTGTGAGATGGTACATCTATTCCCTGTAGTTTTATTGCCATTCGCATGCGTGAGTGTTAGCTGGTACTATGCTGATGTTTCACATACTTTATGAGACTGTGATTTTTTTTTTGTTTTTGTTAAATTATTTAGTTACAAAAAAAAAAAAAAAACACCGACTATGTTTGTATTATTATATGTATTTGGTATTCGACTTGTATTTCTTTCCGTTACTCATTGTTGTTTCTTCCATTTTTTTTTTTTTGTAATTTTCTTCATTCTCTCTGGTAATGGTCTGCGAATGCTGACTTTTCTGTGCCTGCCACAAATGTACAACACGAAGAATATTAATGGGTGAAAGTTTTGGATCCATTTCAGTACCATCCATTCAGCTGTTACTCTATTGTAGTTGCTCTTCGTCTCTCATCGCATTTCGTCTAGAAATACCACTAGTTGAATTTTTAACTTAAACGATAGTTTAAATGCACTATTCTACACCCAAGAAATGTTTAGGATAGGACATAAGTTAAAATAAAAACAAAAAAAATATTGTTTTTTTTAACATTTTGCTAATGTATATATTTTTAAGAGATTTAGATCTTCCCCTAAAAGTTGAGTTTTGGAAAAAACAACTCAATTTACTTTTCCCTACATAAAGTAAGAAAAAATATGAAAATCATAATAAGATTGGACCAAATATATAAAAAAAAATTGATACCGAGAAACGTATTTGTTAAGAAGCATATGTTTCCATTCCATAATGTAATAGGCGGTGACTAATTGATTCCACTAGAGCTTTTTTAGGCCATCACATCACAAATGGACTGAAAGCTAAGGAGCCTGAATCTTAATCGGCGCTGCCACTTTAACCTAAACCTAGGCCAGTACATTCATTGGCCATAAACGCCTCTTAAATATTTTTTATTTTCTCCCTGACCATAATTTTTACATATCTGCCGCCATGACATCCCAGTACGTGGCAAATAATCACCGGTATTGAATTTGTGCGCAAAACGAGCATTGTTTCGGTTAGGCTGCTGTCGCAGTGGCACCGTCCTGCTGAAAACCACAAGCGTCCACATCCATATTCTTCCAATTTCGGCCATAAAAATTCTTTCATCTCACGATAGCAACACCATTCACAGTAAACTGCCTGACCGGCCTCATTGGAAAAAATACGCACGATGATCCGCCCACCCCATAAACCCGCCCACCAAAACATAACACATTTGGGTGCATTTGGTTTTTCGACAACCACTCTTGGATTCTCATTCGCCCAAATGCGCAATTCTGTTTATTGACAATTCCACTGAGGTATAAAATGTGCCTCATCACTGAAAATGCATTTTTTTCGAAAATTGATCATCATGTTGCCATTTCTTGTAACCATTTCTGGCCATTCACAATGTACATTGTTCCAAATGACGTTAAGTCTCAAAGAGAGAAATGTCAATATAAAATTCGGAATAAAAACTTGGCGTTAGTGTGGCCTTCACATTCAACATCGGCCTCTTAACAATATTAACACCCTTTATAATATATGCGTTACGTGTTCGAGCATTCTTTCCTTCCAAATACAATAGTACTTTGATGGGCCCAGTCATCGCTGAAAGTAATGCTATGACAAATGTTTATACTCCGATACAATCATTATTAATTACACCTATTAAGGTACTTTTTAGAAATCTCAAACGTTAACTCTATGTTACCGAATATTTCAAAGAAAATCCTTGATGATATCCTTGCTCCTTCATGTATGACAAATGGGGCCTTATGTATAAGCTCAGAAATATAATTTTCTTTACAATATCAAATAAAATTTCATTCGTTCATTAAATCTTCTACAACATCACCTCAAAATTTTCAAGTATTCTAATTTTAGTGTCACCATATGCTAAAGTTTTTTATCAATTTCATGCCACCATTTTGCAATTTTATTGCAATTATTAATTAAATCTTGTTATATAGACTTCACATACCATGTTTTAACGTATAAACTTTTCCTTTGTATACAATAAAATTCTATTTGCCGCCTAAAATTTAACAAAGAAATCTATTTTCTAAACAAAGAACGCTGTTGTCACCTATTTCTTTAATAATGTGCAGCCTTTATTGCCCTAATGACACTTTTTTAGAAACTTTTCAGAGAAAGTTGGTTGAATTATGTTAATCAAAAAAAAAATAATAATAATAATAACGACAGAAGTGATACCCGTCGCCCTACGTATATCCACACATCAAAAAATTTTTTTCTGATTCAATCACAAATTAAATTGATCCATTAATTTTTAATTGAAATTCTTCAATCACACACAAAAAAAAATTTTACGAAATGTTTCCATTTAAAATCTTAATTGAGTTTTTGAATAAATACTTCAATTTAAAATTTAATGAATCAACAAATTTTTAATTAAATAGAATCAATAACACAAATTAATGTATCAATTAAATTTTTAATTGCGATCAATTAAGTTTTTAATTGACGCCAATTAATTTTCAATTTGATACTACCAATTCTGATTGATTGAAGAACTTTTCAATTAAAAAAATTATTGGGATCAATTAATTTCTGATTGAATCAGAAAAAAAATTTTTGTGTGCCAGGAAATGATAGTATCAATTAAAAACATTAAAAATTGAAGTTCAATTAAAAAGTTAATTGATCCAATTAATAAAATTAAATTATACTATTATTTTTTGATTGATTTTGTTTCAATAAAAAATTTGTTGAATCAATTTAAATTTTTAATTTAATATTTTTTAAAACTTAATTAAAATTTTATGGACAATTTTCGTGAAAAAAAAAAATTTTTTGATGTGCAAAACAGACCTACCTTAAATTGCACAAATTTATTTCCTGCAAATATCAAAAAAACTTTTTCAGGTATAATGGAAGTATTGTTTTCGATATGTGCAGAAAGTTAACTTTTCCGATTTTTCGACCCATTCGAATTTTACAAAAGAGTAATTTTTCGACTTCCACTTTTGATTTTTATAATTTTTGACTTTGATTTTACGATTATTGAAAAGTCGACATTGTCATTTTGAACTTTTTTCATTTATTTTATTTTTTAAATGATCAGTATCAGAGCCCACACATTCTCCTTTCATCTTAACATAAGCATTTTCGGTTTTTGCATTATAGCTCGATTTGACAATTGACCCGATTTTCACTTCAAATTTAATTCTTTTTGACAAACAGTTTTTTTCAACTCTAGTATCCCGTAAAGCCTCTCTTCATTCAAATTTCACCTTAGCAGACTCCCTGCCCAAAAAATATATAAAGTTAATCATATCGAATAAAAGTTGAATTAACACACCATGCGTAAAATCCGTGCATTATATATGGGTTGAATTTTTTTTCTGTTTGCGGCAGACTATTCGAGCTTTTGATTTCAAAGAGAAATTTCAACTATTCAATTCAATCGGACGCATTGATACGCATGGTATGTAATTCTACCTTTAAAGGAAATCGTAGCGGCAGAGAAACAGATCATGTCCATTAACATAAGAGGAAAAGAGAATAGGGGGTCTGCCCTCCCTTGTGAATTTTCCCCCAGGTTTATAGGGCAAACCATTACTCAGGCTAGCTAATAGTTAGTCTCATTTGGTCCCCATCATTCTCAAATGGTTTTAAGTTAAATAATCACGCTACGAAAATTATTATTAAAATGAGAAATGGGCGACTATTAAAATTTGTGTTTGCCACTTTTCTTTTGTGATATTGTTGCTAGAGGAATTGCCCCATACAAATATCAAACATGTGGTAGTAACTCACGCATTAAAAGTTCCATGGCATTCCAGAAATATTAGGCAAATATCTGGAAGACTTGATGCTTTGAACCACTGTTTCTGGTGCCCACAATATTTTATTACATATTTGTGCCATCTTTTTTTTAATGGCTTTATACATTAAATTTTTTTAACATTGTAATCCCAAATAATGGTGTCTAAACCAAATACATATGAGTTTAACGCGATCGTATTTTATTGTGTTAATTAAATTTCCAGTTTTTTACATTAATAATTTCCAGACTAGTGATCACCACCAAAAAGTATGCATGTGAGAAAAATTTTCTATATTTAAATAAAAGAACAATTCACATCCCTGAATATTAAATTTCAAAGAATGGTTCATAAAATGATGATGACATATGAAAAAATATTATTTAGAATTGTATAAACCTATAAAAATAACTTAATAACCCCGCTAGGCTTATTCAAACGATCCGTTCATGAAGTAGAATTCAAACAACTACATGTGGTGTCAAACGAGAACAGACAGATTCATATTTGACAAACGATGAAATGACACTTCGTTGTCAAAAACAAACAACCGAGCGTTCATGATCTTTGAAAAATTATAATGGTTACGAATATATAAAAAATAAAAAATCTCAATACAGTTACACACAAAATGTTTTTCTTATTCAAATCACGAAATTAATCATCTCATAATTAATTTAATTTGAAATGTCTTCAATTCACAGAAAATGATATATCAATTAATAAATTAATCTGATCCAATTAAAAATTAATTGATACTTATTAATTTTAGTGATGACTTTTGTTTCAATTAAAAAATTTGTTGATTCAAACTAAACTTTTAATTTGAGTATTTTTTAAAACTCAATTAAAATTTATTGGAAAAAATTTCGTGAACATTTTTTTCTGTTATCTTCGAACCTGGATTGTTTCTGCCACCATAAGAACCAAACAGTTAACCTTAAACGCATTGTACACCGACGGCTTCTTCAGTCCAACAATATATTTTATAACTTTTCACGGCTGAGAAACACGGGAAAGCCGTTCATGAAATCGTGAACGTGGACATAAACCGAGAACATTCCATGTGATTTTCGTGAATGTGTCCGTTTTGTTATATTTTCTTACGTCGTTCACGATTTCTGGCAACGTATGAACTGTATAAATGCAATTTAATTTTATTTTTCTTCTAACAATGGGAATATGTGTTTTTTATAACGGTTAACATATTTTGTAGAAATTTTAAACCTATAACGGGCTGATTTGCACCATTCTCTGTTCTAGTAATTCGGTTTCTTTTAACAAATTCCTGAATTTGTTTCCAGTTCCTGTTTCTAATGCAGGTCAAGGTCCTGAATCCATTTTTCTTTTTTCAAATGGCGGGATTAGTTATTCGTGAATGTCTCCCGTTAACTATATATTCAAAATGAATGATGCCTTGAGTTCTCCTCTATAACAAATTTCATGAAAAATGAGATCTTATAAAAGAATAAATAAGACAGGCAGAGGACAAACTAGGAAATTCCATTTCTAGATTCAATATTTTTAGTTAAAAACCTGTCAGTCAATTCTTCTTCATTTACCAACATCAAAATTTGGAGTGTAAAGTGAGCTTATTTTATGGACTTTGTAATGAAGCACGATGAACGTTTTATATCTAACCACTATTCCACAATTTTTTATATCTTGCATCATTTATTTTCTATCTCAAATTTCCAATGCTGTAACAGCATTATAAAGATCCATATTTGGTAGTGTTTTTTTTTTCTTTTCCATAAGACTTAACTTCCCCATATGGGAGTCTGTGAATGAAAATCTTTCATAGCTTAGCCAAAGACCTAGCTTGAATTTTTAACTATCTTCTTCTATAAATAATAATGTATTTTTTTTTTTTTTTTTTTTTTTTTTTTTTTTTTTTTTTTTTATTTTTTTTTTTTTTTTTTTTTTTTTCTGAGAATTTATTTTCGTTTTTTTTGCGTTTAAAAAATTGTAAATACTGTTCTCGCAATAATGGGGGTTAAAAATTTAAAGTGGTGTATGTGTTGTGTGAATGTTTGTGTGGGTGCCCGGATGACTGTAAGTAATTTGACATCCTGTTGTTGCAGCAGCTACCTAAATCCTACACTTTCTTCTTTTGGGGCAAAATGCATAAACTTTTTCTTGTTGTTGTTTTGTTTTCCATTGTCTTGTGAATGTGGCATCTTCATTTCATTTTATGTGTCACAATTTATATCATAACATAACATATATATGGAATGATCCTACATATTGCAAAAGGGATAAGGCATTTTATTAGTTGTGCAGCAAAGCAAAGCAAAAATTATACCCGAAGTACAGAATATGCCATGGTGTAGTTGTAAGGAAATGAGACAAATGTAAATCTTATCTCCAGAGATTTATCAAGAACTCATTTTATCGTAAATTGATATCAATGAATAAAATTCAAGATGCAATTATGAAATGTGATTTTTTGCTCAGAAGGGTGAGCGAATTGAAGGAAGGGATTAGAAAAAAAGAAGCTACTACTTAAAAAATAATTTATTCGTTCTACTCCGAAATACAGTTTAGCATCAACGCATCTGCTGAATCACCCTACAAATTCCTAACGTGAAGCCAAAAAAGTTCAAATTCTCAGAAAATGAAACAAGGCGGAAAAAAAATTCATTTTCCATATAAATATTTTCAAATTCCCTAAAAGTGCTAAAAAATATGCAATTATACAAGGACCCCCAAAATTATTGAAAGATTTTAAGAATATGTTTACACATTAATATATATTTTGAATTATCAAATAAGTCATAAACTATTTAAAGTATTATCGAAAGATGAAAAAATTATAAAAACAAAACAACGAAAGTAACTTAATATGCACATTTTAAAGTAAATTAAATAATTTCATTACATTAAAATCGAAGAAAATTGCAATGAGTATATTCTTGCATTTTCATTGCCCAGCAAAAAACTGCAAGTTGTCTAAAATCACAGAGTAAGATTCTAATAAAATGGTACAAATCAATTTGTCAAAAAAATTTAGAAAAACTGCTCATTTTTGAAAATATTTGAGGTCAAACGTTTCAGACGAGCGTTAGAATGCATTAAAAATCATAAGAAAGTATAAAAATTATTTATTTGTGCAAAATATCACAAACAATTTTAACTCACATCCAAAACACTGAATTCGGATCAGATATTAATAAGTGATGCACATTCAGTTAAACGGCTGTTAAAATGAGGGACATCTGTCCTATGACAAGCCCATGTAAAATTCATTGCTTCTGCGCCAATTTTGCACAATTTTTTCCGTATCCAAAAAGAACATTTTCATTACTTTGGCGACGACTTTGATTTGCTGGATAGATAATAATTTCAAAGCTAAAATAAAGAAATACACTTTATCAAATACACTAAAAAAACAGTCGAACCTACAAGAAAGAAAACTGTAAGATAATTATGAGAAAAGTTAAACTACAATTTTACAATCGCCCCATATCCACAAAATTAAGGACATGTTGTTTCACAAATTTCAATAAAATTTATATTATTATTTAATTAAAAAAAAAGATTTCGTAGTATTCTAAAATTCAAAATTTAGTATCATGCGTAAGTCGTGATGGAAGCATTTGTGAAAAAATTTAATAACATTTTGGGAAATTTTAAACTTTTTTTTGAAAAAATAGAAATTATAACATCTTTATACTTCTTCTGTGTTATACTTTTCCCCCTTTTTTAGTTAAAATCTATCTAAGGCCACAAAACAAGCTCTTATTAAGCTCAAAAAAACACT